>JAODAL010046857.1:0-30507 GCA_025379985.1 Phyllomedusa bahiana
ATGAACCGTGCTGGGTGCGCCCAAAAATCAAAAAACACGTAAATGTTATGTTTTGAATATAAAAAACGGTATTTTTTTCCCCCTTTTTAATTCACCCGTGGTGAAAATTTGAAAATTTCTGTTTTTAAAAATTTAATGATTTTCTGCGTCAAATGAACGTTTTCTGGGTGCGAAAAAAATCAA
Source organism: Phyllomedusa bahiana (assembly GCA_025379985.1). Taxonomy (NCBI): domain Eukaryota; kingdom Metazoa; phylum Chordata; class Amphibia; order Anura; family Hylidae; genus Phyllomedusa; species Phyllomedusa bahiana. Next base: position 184 of record JAODAL010046857.1, read on the forward strand.
AAAAAAACCCCTAAAAGTTATGTTTTTGATATAATTTAAAAAATATTTTTTTTCACCTTTCAATTCACCTGTGGGTGAAAATAGGGAAATTTTTGGGTTTTTAAAATTTACGTAGATGCTGGTCAATGAAAGTGCTGGGTGGCAAAAAGTCCAAAAAAAAAAGAAAATGTGATGTTTTCGTACGATACACGGTATTTTTTGGCAAACATACCTTTTGGTGATAAAGATTGCTGGATTGTTTTTAATTTTTAAGTGCAAAAGGGGGATATACAACAGTCAAGGGGTAATTTGGGTTTTAAAAAAGGAAACCCCCTATCTGAAATGTTTTTACTTTATAATAAAAGTGGGGTTTTTTAGCTAAACAAAGAGAAACCCGCAAATTTCTAAAAAATGATGTTTATCCCAAAAATTTAAATTTTTGGCTGGGCCCAAAATTCCCGGAAATTTTTCAATGCAAACTGTTAATAATAAAAATATTCCACTACCATGTCTTCACTTGTCTTTGGGGAACTTTATCCCGGTTCTTTTTTAGATAGAGCTGGTCTGTGTTCGCCCGCAGGGGCCCCCCCCCCCCCTCCCACCGCCCTTTAATTTTTCAACGGTAAGATGCTTTTTTAAAAATTTTCTAGCTACTACATAAAAAACTTCAAAAACTTAATCTAACTAAATTGGAAGGTCACAGCTAATTGTTTGAAAGGTTTTTTTGTGCAGAAATAGGGTTAAATTTGCTGAGCTGTTTGGGGCCCCAAAGGGAGAGGCAGGGGCCTATCCCCATTTAGACGCTGGGGAAAACTGAGGGTGGAAAACAAACCTGTTTATTTTAAAAAAGAGGTCATGTGATTTTTTTTAGCCCAAACCAACCATTTAAAATCCAGTCATGAGTCGCACACACATCCCCACCCTGCTCTATTTTTTGTAAACTCATTTGTGGCCCCCAAAATTACAGGGGAAACGCCGAAAAAAGGGGCGATCTTAATAGGATGGCACGTTTTAACCTTAATTGTTTGGAAAAGATCTGGAAATTTTGTTCCCCCATAAAAACCCTTTCCCCATTTCAACTTTGTTGATAAAAATCGCTCAACACTAGTTATAAGTCCAAAAACTTAGCCCAGAGGAGCGGCGGAGGCATGAGCCATTCAAGGGGGTGAGGTTTGATGGGGCCCAAAACCTAGGTTTAAAAATTGACTGCCAACAGCCCAGGTTGTCTGCTGTGGGGGTATATACCGGACTAGGTATATAGGGAGGAACCAGGAGCTTGCTGGCATCACACGCTTGTCTAGTGTGCCCTTAAGGCAATTAAATATTCAATTTACTCTTGGGCTGCTCTCTTATCTCGACCTATGAACCCATTGTCCGTTTTCTCGGCTTTACACTGGTTTCTGGCCCAATAAAAATCGTGTTAACGGACAGAGATTATATCTAATGGTTCTTTGGGATAGTGCACTTTCAAATAACTTTAAGATTCCAGGCTTGAACAACACCGCCTGCAGGACCCCACCTGCTACATACAACTTCAATCACTCTCGGCGTGTTGTATTCATCAATAATAATATATATATTCCTTGAGACTCCACAAGCAGTCATTCGGTAAGTATATGAAAACTACATAGAAACATCTTCAAGTAACAGTAAAAACCTGGTATCCAACATTCGATCACCGAATTCTCAGCTGCAGTCTGAACGCCATAACCTCATGGGTGATTCATTCACAGAAGCTGAACGGCCAAGTGGCTGCCTGCATAACCCAACATGCCTAGCACGAGACGTTTGGGGGGAAGCGTCGGGTGCTAGGCATGTTGGAAAATGCAGGCAGCCGCTCTGAACCTTCATGCAGAAGTGACCCAACTCTTAAAGGGGTATTCCATTCTTTTAAACCTGTATTTCTAGTTGGAGAGGGGTTAAAATATACCTATCCACACAGTCATGTGGTGCGTTAGATTGGGAAATTTAGATTTTGGTGTTTTTTTAGACGTCATGTAGGTGGGCACCTGCTTGATACATACTTTAATTACATCCTTAGACCATGTTCCTCTTTAAAAATACTCTGTGTAATACATGGATGGGAACATGTTTCCATTTCTGTTGTGTGTTTTATCCATTCTTATCCAAGGTGGCTAACCTGGATCCTGACTTCCCTATATACAACCCTTTTCATTTGCTCTATTACAGCATATGGAGGTAACAGACTTGGGATCTGCTCTATAAGCTAGAGGGGAGGGCTGTTCTACATGAGCGGCTCCTGTCCTGGCAGACTCACCCAGTCTCACTTCAACTTATACAGACTAATGTGATGACATCACCACATTAACCTGTAATCACAATGGGGCGCTGGGGCTTTTGAGTTCTCTTCACCTAATTGCAGCAGGACACTGGGTGGTAAACATAAAAGGTCTAAAGATATATGTCCCCCTCCCTGAATTATACATTTTATGTAAATAAAAATAAACAAAAAGCTATAGCACAAAGTTCTATGTATAAAACCACAAATTAGTGGTAATTAGGGATGAGCAATTATAATCGACAAAGTTGAAATCGGCACGATTTTTAGGCTGATCGGAAATTTCCGATAACGCGATATTTTAGGTGACAATCTTACAGATAATCTATTACTATCGCGCCATTTTCAGCGTTTCCTGTCATTTTTGCGGCCAGCAAATCAGCTGAGTGCTTAGAGCAGGGTGAGCTGGGTGTGCGACATCATGACTGTGATGTGTATGGTTGTCATTGGCTGGAAAAATCACATGACCCCGTTTTGCATAGAACAGCGTTTCCTGTTCATCATCAGTGTTTCAGTGTCTCTCACTAGAGCAGGACGTGTACTAGGTCTCTCTCAATACAGCTCCGCTCAGAGACACAGTTCTTATCTTTGTTCATACAGACAACTATGCTTTTAGCTGTGAACATTAGAATATATGTAGATTAGAGAATTTTAGCTCTTAGTTAGTTAGACAGAGACTTTTAAAGAAGCATCTAGCGCTGTCCAGCCGCGGGAGGAGGTGGGGGTGCGGCGGATGGGCGGACAGACGGACAGACGGACAGACAGGCGGACAGACAGACAGGCTTTTGAAAGGAGGGTGTATATTGTGCAGTCCAAACTCTGCTTTCAACCTGCATTGAAATGGCATTTTTTTTTACCACTTTTTGGCCTGCACACCTCGCAACTCAGGTGAAATTATACCTTTTATTTTGTGCGTGCCAGTTTTTTTCAAAGAGCCACCTTGTACTTAAATTTGGATACAGAAATTTTCTAGTAACTGTTGGTGTATTTCATTGGTGCAAAAAAAAACTTTTGTTATCCATATAACTTTTAAATAGCTGTATTGCACGTGGTGTGGTCCAGTTTTTTTCAACGAGCTACCTTGTACTTAAATTTGGATACAGAAAATTTCTAGTAACTGTTGGTGTATTTTATTGGTGCAAAAACCACCTTTTGTTATCCATACAACTTTTAAATAGCTGTGTTGCACGTGGTGCGGCCCCAGTTTTTTTCAAATAGCCACGTTGTACGCCAATTTTGATAGAAAATTTTTCTAGTAACTGTTCTCGTTTGTCGTTGCTGCAAAAAACGCAATTTCTCATCCGTGTAACTTTTGAATAGTTTTATTGCACTCGGTGAATCTCAGTTTGGCGCAGATAGCGCACTTGTATGATAGTTTGTTGAAAACTATCAATTCCTAGTCCTACTGGGCAGTTGTAAATCCCTGGGACTGAAGCAAGAACACTGTTGATTTTGTGTTACGGTTCTTCCACCAGACCTCATTTCACAGGTATTCGATAGAAACTATTCTGTTTCTAATCCTAGTTGGCTGTTGGAAATTAGAGGGATTTAAGAATAGCTGTGATTTGCCGTCTTTCAATAAGAGACTGTCAAAAACTGTTTCATACCTTTTTAAATTTTTATCTTTCTGAACATGGAGAGAAATGCAGGTGGTAAGCGAGCAAAAAGGGGTGTAGGACATAGAGGTAGGGGTACGAGAGAAGGTGCTCCTTCCAGTGCTGGCGACAACACGCAAGCCAGCGGATCTTCGGTTGTAGGACCATCAGGCCTGACATCGCTGGGTCGGTGCCCTGTGAATCTCAGTAAGAACAGTGTCGCCAATCTGTTCTTCAGTGGTTAATGCAACCTGCATGCTGCGGTCCAGGACAGGGATAGTCAATGTCCAGTTAAATTAAAATGGTGGTTGAAAGACCTCTTTTTCCAGAACTTTTTAATCTGTGGGTCATGCAGGTTTGAGGGTCATGCTGTGGTACAGGAAAGGTATAGTCAATGTCCAGTTCAACTAAAAAGGTGGTTCAAAGACTCCTTTTTCAGACACATTTTAATCTGTTGGTCATGAAGGTTTGAGGGTCATGCTGTGGCACAGGACAAGGATAGTCAATGTTCAGTTCAAGTAAAATGATGGTTCAAATAATAATACTGCCTTCTGGCACTTTTTAATTTGTGGGTCATGTAGGTTTAAGCGTCATGCTGTGGTACAGTACAGGAATAGTGAATAGTCTGTGAGTTTTTTTCTGTGACTCTTGTTGCCTAATTGTCTTACCTAAGATGTAGCACGTATCCAGTTTACTGTTGTGGATGTTAATTCCAGCTTTTCCACCCCTGTTTGGGTGTAAGAATGAAGGTGTTGTTCCTCTCCCATAGACTTTAATGGTCATCGGCAAAAATCTGTTATTGACTATCAGAAATCGTCATGATAATTGCCGATATCGACTATCGAATCGATAACGATAGTTGTCACAATCGCTCATCACTAGTGGTAATACATTTACCAAACACCACCGCTACACAAAACAGAAATCCCAAGGCCAATATTACCAATAATATCACTAAGACCAAATACCGCCACAACACGACCATATATTAACACCACACAGTGGCTAAATAATACCACCACATATCACCATCACATAGTGACACCATATTTTGGATGTAAATGAACTGTCGTACACCAAAACTAGGCACATTATATGCTGGGACCGACACATTGTAATGCGCCTGGAAATGATGCGCTGTGCGCCTCCATAACGAAATGCGCCTATGGAGGCGCATAGCACATCATTACAAGTGTATATGTGTTAGGCACTTTACAAGTATGTGTTAGGCGCATTTCATATACTTGCAATGATAAGCTATGCACCTTGATAAGGGCATTACATACTCTACCAATGAAATGTTGCGCGATTAGCGCAAATTGCGACACATAGCATATCATTAGAAGTGTATGTAAATGCCCCTATCGAGGCACATCACGCACAAAGGCGCATAGCTTATGATTACAAGTATATGAAATGCGCCTAACACTTACTTGTAAAATTTGAAATGTACCTAACACATATATACTTGTAATGATGTGCTATGCGCCTCAATAGGTGCATTTCGTTATGGAGGCACACAAAGCTTCATTTTAGGCACATTCTGTTTACTATGCAAGGTATACCTGACGTCAGATTTTTGATAGGGTCGGACTTTACACTTATTTAATGCGCCTAAAAACTGATGTAACACCGCCAATTTTCAGGCATCTTGTGCATAGTGACTAAATAATACTGCCACAACATGGCCACATATTATCACCAAACAGTGATTGAAAAATACCACCACCTTAAACGACCACAGAGTTACTGAATAATACACCATACCGTTACTGATTATAAATCATTACACTACAACCAATATTACTGCTATATAGTGACCATATAGTGGTAGATGTCAGTGTACATATGCTATACAGATTGTTTATTACCTCCATACAGTGCCCATATAGTGGTAGATATCAGCTGTATACAGGTGCTCTGCACACATATCAGTGATTACTGTACAGTTACATCCAGGGTCTCAAAGGTGATGTCTTCTCTGATTAGTTGTTCTCATCTCTGATGAGTTAGTATCTTTCCCTTTTCCTTCTTCATCCGGTTCCAGATCGTCATGATGTCTTCTCCTGGCCATGACTCGTCCCTGCAGAATTTACCACACAAACAACTTAGACTCTCACTTTTTTCAACAATTTCCTACCAGTTCTCACCTCTGTACAAATTCCCTTTTCTATAGTTTCCCCCAAATGGTTAATAATGACTCCCTTGTGCCACAGACAACAAAAGTGCCCCCCAAAAAGGGGGTCCCGTTTTGGTTTCCCAAATTTTTTTACTTCTTTTGTTCCCCATATATTAAAAAAAGTAAATCCCCCAATGTTTGTAGGGGGAGCACATTCCCCAAAAATTTGGTAGGGTTTTTTGGGAAAACCCTAGGGGAGGTTTGGTATATAACCCCCTTTAGGTAGATATATAGACCCCCAGTAGATTGTTAGATCACCTGTAGATTTTAAAAATATAGGGGCCCCCGTAAAAGGGAGGAAGGGCCCCCATAAGTAAAAAAGGCCCCCTGAATGTAGATTTATAAGCCTCATGTAGATAGGGGAAAATACACCCACCCGTTGGTAGTCATTAAAAAAACCCCGTATATAATTTAAAAATAATTTTGTAAAAAATCCCTTTTTTTTATTCGCCAACATATTGCAGCACTTTTACAAATTTTGAGGTGTTCATTTCAGACATTACAATTTTAAAAAAACTTACAAATTTAGCACGATTTTGAGGAAACCCGCTCGCGGGGGAAAAACTTACAAAATTTTTTGGTGTAAAGGGTAGACAAAAGGTTTTTAAAAAGTGCAAGGGTTTTCAATGGTCCACCAAAGGTTTTATAAAAAAGGAGGTGGGTTTACATTTAAAAAATTTTGGGGGACCCTGCCACCCTGCAGTTTAAACCCCCCATTTTAAAAAGATAATTTCCTGTGATGCCCTAGTGTGGGAGTACAAATGTGTGGATGCAGTTAGGGGTCTTGGTAGGCCCCGGCGAAAGATGTTTTCCCCCAGGGCCCCCCCTTTTAAAAATATGATGTTTGGAATTTTGCCCGATCGCCCCCCCCCCGGGTAGAAAATTCCATTAAAAATGGTGCTGCCCCGTGAGAAAACTTGGAAGACCCGGGTGGGGGTTCAAATGGGTTGAGGAATGGGAGTCTTTAAAAAATCAGCAGAGCGGAGACACGGGTTTGGGGGGTTTGACCCAATTTATGAGGGGGGGAGATGTAGGGAGGAGAAAAAACTGTGGAGGAGCTTTAAGGGTTTTTAGAGTGGTGAGTTATGTTTTTTTTCTGTTCGAATAGGTAGCCCGTGGGAGTGACTGAAAAGGGTAAGGCATCGTTTTAGCGACTGGAAAAGAAAGAAAAAGCCTGGGTTTTTTTCATTCAAAGGGCAGATTGAAGAGGGGGGCGTTTGCCCGAGAGGGAAAACCGATAAGCAGGGGAGTTGCAGTAGTTTTAAGGGCGAGAGGAATAAGACAACAATGAGGGGGTTTTAGCTGTTTCCACAGTGAAAAATAGTACGGTTTTGGAGTGTTCTTGAGGTGCAGATGAAGGAGCCCGGGGAAAAGGGGTTGGATATGAAGGGGGGAAAAGGGGCAAAATTTTTTAATTTTAGTATTACCCCCCAAAACAGGGGGGCCTTTTCCTAGGTGTTTTGGTGGGGCCAAAAGGGCTGGGGGAAAAGAAATGGCAAAGGGGAGGGGTTTGGGGTTTGAAGATGGTGGAAAGGGCAGAAGTTCGGTTTTAGTGAGGTTTTTTTTCAGATGGGAGAGAGGAAAAAATGATTTTTAGAGACCGTGGACCCGCAGTCACTGGTTTTTGTAGCAGGGGCCCGGAATTTATGTCCGGGGGATTTTATAATTGGGTGTCATCAGCATAGAGATGGTACTGGAAACCCAAAAACTGCTGAAGGTTTTTTCCAATGGGGGATGTGTAAGTTTAAAAAAAAGGGGAGGGGCCAAGAAAGGGGTCCCTGAGGAACCTGACAGCAAGAGGAAGAGGGGGGGGTAAACCTCAAATGAACACTGAAGGGGGGCGGTCAGAGGGTAAGAAGAGAACCCATAAAAAAGAGAGCCGGGGTCCTGGGGGGGCCAATGGGGCTGAGCAAGGGAGGAGAAGGTGGGGGGAAACCACAGTGTCAAATGCTGAGAAAGAAACCAGGAAAGTAGAAAGAGATTTGCCTGTAATTTTGGCAGTGAGGGAAAACATTAAAAGACTTTAACTAGAGCGTTTCTTTGGGAAATGAAGGGGGCGGAAACCTGATTGCAGGGGTTTAAGAAGAAAATTAATGAGAAAATAGTGGATTAAAAGGGGGGTAGGGCCAAGCGTTCCAGGGTTTTGAGATAAGGGCAGGGTTTGAGAATGGTCGAAAGTTAGCAGCCCCAGGATGGGGCCAGAGAGGGTTTTTAAATAAAGGGGGTTTTGAAGGGTGTTTAAAAAGGGTGGGGAAAAATCCCCCGTAAAAGGGGGAAAAAGGTTAAAAATTTCGGTTTAAGGGGAGAGATGTAGAGGAGAGATAGAAATGGACAAGGGGGATGGAAAGGGGGCACTAAGCAGGTGGTTTGGGCGAAAAGATGAGAGAAGCCTGGACACTTCTTTTTCTGCGTTGGGTCAAGGGCTTAAAAGCAAGATTTGAAAGGGCGTGCCCGGGGGGGGACGGGGATGGGGGGGGTTTTTTTGAGGGTTGAGATGAGAAAGGGTTTTTCCGGAAACGTCATTTTGGGCTTTGAAGTGATTTGGCCCGGTTTTTCAGGGGCAGTGACCCGGGGGCCGAGGTTTGGGGGAGGAAAGGGGGGTGGGGAAATTCAATACAGGCGTTTGGGGTTTTTGTGTTTTGGAGATGAAGGGAAAGGGGAAATATTTTTGATTGGCGCAGTGAAAGGGGAGTGGGTAAGTTCGAACAAAGAATTTGTATGGAGAAAATTTTGAGGTAGCTTCCCACTTTCTCCACAGTCTCTCAGCCCCCCCCTTGGGAAAAATCGCGGGAGGGAAAAACGGGAAAAGAGGCGTTGCCCAAAGGCTGTGGGCATCTACTCTGGGGGTGTGGTGCCTGAGTGGGGGCCCAAATGTCCAGGGGGGGTTGGGGAAAAGTTTCATTGGTTTCGCTTGAAAAGCCAAAACAGGACAAAGGGGTCGGGGGAGATTGGGGGGCAGGGAGGACTGAAAGGTGTCTATGAGTTTTCCCAAAGGGAGGAAGACATCATCACACCCCCCTTTCCCGACCGCTACTCCTGGCATCCCAAAGGGCCAAAAAACCTCAAGTCCCAGGGCCAAAAATTTTGGCCTTGGGGAAAATCAAAAAGCGCAGCCTTTTGATCGGTTTCATCACATTGCCCCTGGCCCGCCTGCAACTGTTGGTTGTTTGGCTTTTTCCCCGTGGCCCCCCCAACTCCGTTCCAGCCCTTTCACCCTTTTGGGGCCCCTTTTCCCGGGGCCCAAAATTCAGTTTAAAAAACCTTTAAAATTTTATTGGGCCCGGGACATGTCCCAAAAATTTAAATTTTTTTTTTTAATGGTGCATAGGGTAATAGGATATTCTAATCCAAATTCCAAATTTCCAAGTGAAGCTATATACCCAGCACACAAAATTAGTAAAAAGAAAAAAAAAAAAAATGTAAAAAAATCCTTTTCTGAGAAAACCCCAAAAAAAAATGGAGAAGCGACTATTCAAAAAATGTTTTCGGCCAATGACCCCTTTTTTAATTTTAATTTACTGAAAACAAGCAAAAAAGACATAATAAATTTAAAAACACCATAATCAACCTGTTAAAAAAAATCCCTTGAGAAAGTGGGAAAAAAAGATAAACAAAATTTTATAATTTATCGACATTTAAAACACCAAATAAACAAAATCAAAAAATTATATACCGTATATACTGAGGTAAAGCCAAACCCGAGTAATAAGCAGGGGACCTACTTTTGCCACAAAAACCGGGAAAGCTTATAGACTCGAGTATAAGCCTAGGGTGAAAAATGCAGCGGCTACTGGTGAAATTTTTAAAAAATAAAAAATAATTTCCAATAAAATTACAACGAGCTGTATAGCAGTTTAATGTCCCCCATAGGCAGAAATAGGCAGCTATATGTCCCCCATAGGCAGGTTTTAGGCTGGTAAAGGTCGTTTTTAGGCAGGGATCGGTCCCCCTAGGCAGGTTATAGGCAGGCATAGGCATTATAGGCAGGGATAAAGGGCCCCCTAGGTAGGCTATAGGCATGGTATAGGTCACCCTAGGCAGGCTATTAGGCATGTATAGATCTTATAGGCAGGTATAGGCCCCCCAGGCAGGCAATAGGCAGTTATAGGTCCCTAGGGGGGCTATAGGCAGGGGTATAGGCGGGTATGGTCCAAAGGTAGGCTGTAGGCAGGTATAAGGTCCTATAGGAGGCTGTAGGCAGGGTATAGGCAGGAAATGGGATCCTATAAGGTAGGCTGAAAGGCATGGTATAGGCGGGAAATAAGGTCCTATAGGTAGCGTAGGCAGGGTATAGGCAGGTAAAAGGTCCTCATAGGTAGGCTGTAGGCAGGGATAGGCGGGTACAGGTCCTATGGGTAGGCTGTAGGCAGGGTATAGGCAGGTTATAGGCAGACTAGGCAGCTATAGGCAGGTTATAAGTCCTATAGGAAAGGCTGTAGGCAGGGTATAGGCTGGGTACAGGCCCCTATAGGTAGGCTGTGGGCAGGGTATAGGCAGGTATAGGCATACTAGGTAGGCTATGGGCAGGTATAAGGTCTATAGGTGGGCCCTTAGGCAGGGTATAGGCAGGTATAGGTCCTATAGGTAGGCTGTAGGCAGGGTATGGGCAGGTATAGGTTCCTATAGGTAGGCTTTAGGCAGGTATAGGCATACTAGCAGGCATAGCAGGTATAGGTCCTATGGTAGGCTTTTAGGCAGGGTATAGGCAGGTATAGGTCCTATAGGTAGGCTGTAGGCAGGGTATAGGCAGGTATAGGTCCTATAGGTAGGCTGTAGGCAGGTATAGGCAATACTAGGCAGGCTATAGGCAGGTATAGGTCCTATAGGTAGGCTGTAGGCAGGGTATAGGCAGTTATAGGTAGGCTGTAGGCAGGGTATAGGCAGGTAAAAGGTCCTATAGGTAGGCTGTAGGCAGGGTATAGGCAGGTAAAGGCCAGTACTAGGCAGGCAAATAGGTAGGCTGTAGGCGGGGTTTTTTAAAACAAAAAAACCACTTACCCTGGCTCCCTCGCTGCTCCGTCTTCCTCGCCGCCCCTGCCTCCTCGCTGTCCGGTCCTCCCGCGCTGTCTTCCCGAAACTGGCGGTGATGTCATCAGCCGCGCACGCAGCGTGATGACACACGCCGCCTGTGCCGGAAACTCCGGATGGCCGCGGGCGCCCGGTGTCCACTGCGGCGCAGGGAGCGCTCGCTCTCTGCCCCGCAGTGATATCTCTTCACCTGTGTGCGCTCCCGAGGAGTCGCACAAGGGAGGAGATCACTGACAGCGCCCGGGCCATCACAGCGTCCGGACACTGTGCGTTCACTCGGCCTTCAGCTATATGCGCTCCAAGAGGAGTCGCATATAACTGAAGCGTCCCTGTCGGCACTCGGGGATCGCAGGCGGCCCGAGCCTGACATTACTCGAGTATAAGCCGAGGGGGGATTTTTCAGCACATTTTTTGTGCTGAAAAACTCGGCTTTTACTCGAGTATATATGGTATATATTACAAATTAGGGTCAGGCACCATCACACAATATTATCAAATGGCATTAATGCATTGAAAATCTCAAGTAGAATATATACCTGGTGAGTAAATGTGGAATAATCCAAACAAGAGGTTTACGGTTGGCACTACACTTGAGATGCTTAGGAGAAAAGCATACGGCTCTCAGGCTTTTCTTATGACGGTGCTCAGTGTTACACAGGCAGAAACTTTAACAATCCAAAACTTGTAGAAAAAAAAGCGGCACTCACCATTAAAGACACTTTAGTGGTGAGTGCCGCGGACTTTTTCTGCAAGTTTTGAATTGTGGAATAACACTCTCTAATAGGAGTAAAAGGAAAAGTAGTGGCATCTATAAAAGTAAGAAGTGGAAAGACCATAAACAAAAAATACAAAGGAGAAGAATGGAAAAGTTAGCAATATCTTTAAGAGATTACCTGATGGTGGTTAGAGGAATGAGCGATCCGGCAGTAGCTCGGTGTAGAGATCAAGAGACTGCCGCGTTGCACTCTGAGCTGGAAGGACGTCATCACAATAATAAGGGCAAGAGACACTTCCGTCCAAATTGTAAACCAGCGCATGCACCAAGTGTTGTAACAGTAGGTATAGAGAACGCAATGTAAAGCAAGCGAAAATGAAGGGAAGAAGGATGCATGGGTAGTACTATAAAAGGTTATGAAAGGAACGGATAATGATTAAAAACTATAATGGTGTATGTAAACAGGGAAAATGTGTAAATATAATGACAAAAATTAAGAAAAAAAAGAAGAAAGAAAATTAAAGAATAATATAAGAAAAACAGAAAAGAAAAAGGAAAAGTCCAACTATACTGTACAATGGTGTCTGGCAACCAATGATAACAAAGATGCTAAAGGACAGATTAATTAATTAAAAATAAACACAGATTAGTAAACACAGACATTTTCAATAATGAAGCTCTTAGCGAGTCTAGAAAGCACAACGAACTTATAGTCAATACATAATGTAAATATATACATAAGATGATCCCATCAAAAATAATAATGCAAACAAAAACATAAAGAACTATAAAAAAAAAAGTAAAATTGCATTCACGATTCATGCCCAAGGGTGTTAAAATTTTCAAATGGTGAATCAACCAGGATCCCCTCACTTTTAATTTGCGGACGTGATTCCCACCCCTACGAGGACGCTAAACCTGCTCTAATACCTGAAAGCATTATTGCGCTATATTATGGTGAGCATCAGAAAAATTAGCAGGAAATGGTAACCAATTCTTCTGACACCGAATGGTAGGTTTTTACAGTTTAAAGCTGGCAGTATTTGTGTCGTTCCCAGGGCAAGCCAGTCTGACGCTGGTGTTAGCGGACACACAATGGACAACTTGTCCCAACATGTTATTACTTAGCCAAAGAGAAATCCCATTTAAGCATTCGTATCTCGATAAAATCAAGTCGTATTTTAAATTTGATGCTGGTAATTTAGTGCTGTAACAACAATAGTTTAGTTTTAATAGTCTGAGGTGTAAACACTATGATTTCTAGTTTTAAAACCTTGGTGGAGTCGAGGGTGAAGGGGGCACCAAAAAGACATCCTGCACAGAAGGCCTTCTAGCCTAAGGCTGACCTTGCCTAAAACTTAGCACTTACCGTATATACTCGAGTATAAGCCAACCCGAGTATAAGCCGAGGCACCTACTTTTGCCCCAAAAAACGGGAAAACGTATTGACTCGAGTATAAGCCTAGGGTAGAAAATGCAGCGGCTACTGGTAAATTTTAAAAATAAAAAATGGATACCAATAAAATTACATAGGCAGTTTAATGTCCCCCATAGGCAATTATAGGCAGATATATGGCCCTATATGCAGGTATAGGCAGGTATATGTCCCAAAAGGCATGTATATGGCCCCATAGGCATGTAATAGGCAGTTATATGTCCCCCATAAGCAGAATATAGGCAGGTATATGGCCCCATACGCAGGTAATAGGCAGGTATATGGCCCCATAGGTAGGTAATAGGCAGGTATATGGCCCCATAGGCAGGTATAGGGCAGGCTGTTGGCAGGAATAGGGCAGGCTGTAGGCAGGGTATAGGCAGGTATAGGGCAGGTATAGGGCCAGCTGTAGGCAGGTATAGGGCAGGTATAGGGCCCATATAGGCAGCTGTAGGCAGGTATAGGACAGGTATAGGGCCAGCTGTAGGCAGGTATAGGCAGGTATAGGCAGCTGTAGGCAGGTATAGGGCAGGTATAGAGCCGGCTGTAGGCAGATATAGGGCAGGTATAGGCAGGTATAGGCAGGTATAGGCAGCTGTAGGCAGGTATAGGGCAGGTATAGGGCCAGCTGTAGGCAGGTATAGGGCAGGTATAGGCAGCTGTAGGCAGGTATAGGGCAGGTATAGGGCCGGCTGTAGGCAGGTATAGGCAGCTGTAGGCAGGTATAGGGCAGGTATAGGGCCAGCTGTAGGCAGGTATAGAGCAGGTATAGGCAGCTGTAGGCAGGTATAGGGCAGGTATAGGGCCAGCTGTAGGCAGGTATAGGGCAGGTATAGGCAGGTATAGGGCAGGTATAGGCAGCTGTAGGCAGGTATAGGGCAGGTATAGGGCCAGCTGTAGGCAGGTATAGGGCAGGTATAGGCAGCTGTAGGCAGGTATAGGGCAGGTATAGGGCCGGCTGTAGGCAGGTATAGGCAGCTGTAGGCAGGTATAGGGCAGGTATAGGCAGCTGTAGGCAGGTATAGGGCAGGTATAGGCAGCTGTAGGCAGGTATAGGGCAGGTATAGGGCCGGCTGTAGGCAGGTATAGGCAGCTGTAGGCAGGTATAGGGCCGGCTGTAGGCAGGTATAGGGCAGGTATAGGCAGGCTGTAGGCAATAATAGGCAAAATAAAAAAACAATCACTTACCTGGATCCCCGCTGCTCCGTCTCCCGGGCGCGCTCCTCGGTCTTCCCGGCACAGGCGGGTGACGTCATCAGGCCGCGCACGCAGCGTGATGACACACGCTGCCTGTGCCGGAAACTCCGGACAGCCGCGAGTCTGCGACTGCCCTGAGTCCACTGCGGAGCAGGGAGCGCTCACTCTCTGCTCCGCAGTGGTATCTCTTCACCTATATGCACTCCGGAGGAGTCGCATATGGTGAAGGGATCGCGGACAGTGCCCGGGCCAGCGCAGCGCCCGGACACTGTGCGCTCACTCGGCCTTCAGTTATATGCACTCCCTGAGGAGCCGCATATAACTGAAGCGTCCCTGTCGGCGCACAGGCCATCGCAGCGCCCGAGCGCCGACAGTGACTCGAGTATAAGCCGAGGGGAGATTTTTCAGCACATTTTTTGTGCTGAAAAACTCGGCTTATACTTGAGTATATACGGTATTACTGCTTATTACTAATGTCATGAGCCATCAGTGGAAGACATATGCTGAAGCCACTTGAAATATTGAACTATTGATCCAGTGTGGGCTTTTCTAACATTTGAGGCAACTGCATGTCATGATATTGGAATAATGTATGAAGCAACCGGGATTGTCAATTAATCTACCCAGTGAACTCCATAAAAACAAAAGCCCCCCAAAATGATGCCTCTGTGGGTTTTTTTTCCTTTCCACCCCACAAAGAACTTTTCTTCAGTTCCTCATTACACTATATAAAACATAACATGGTAACATTTAAAATTAAACTTGTCTTACAAAAAAATCATGCACTAATATGGGTGTGTCAACTGAAAAAAAGAATATGGTTCAAGAAAGGCAGGATGGAGAAACCAAACATGTCGGCTGAGTAGAACTGTAATTGTGTATGAAAGTGTGGAAGGTGAAGGGAATATTCAAGAAATTTTTGCAACTGATCCACCAGAGAGTTAAAACGGCCTTTCTTCGATCTATTAATTAATTTCACTATCTGGCAGGAGGGTACCATTGCAGTGCCTTCGGCGACAAAGGAGGTACCTTACCTTTATTTGTAATAAAAACGCCTGGAAACCTTTTCTGATAAATTAATAAACTTGCCTTTTAGTGCTTTCACATTTTTTTTTTCCAAAATATCCCCCTTTTTTTATAATGTGGTTAAACCCAGAAAAGTGTTTTAAAAAAGCTTTAATAAGGGGCCCAAATTTTGGTGCGAGTCGCAGTGTGTCTCAGACAATTTATTTTGGGGCTTAAACAATTTCGCCACTGCTCAACAGGTGGATAAAGATTACAAAAAAGTAGGTGTTGCCTCAAAGGAAAGAGGGTGTGACTACGGAGCAACATGCTGTGGCAAAACCTGCGTCAAAAATGCGGCAAAATTATGGAGTAGAAAGTAAGACAATTGCTTTTGCAATGCATTTTTAGACTGCCTGTCTAAATTTACACTTTCTAACTTCAGACAGCGATAGTTAATAACAGCTAGGGGACATAATTTTTTGGGCCCTTTTTTTTTTTGCGCATTAGTACGTAGAAGCGCCGATCATTTTTAAACTGTTCACTGAGGGCATAGGTTTTGTGCTTTTTAGCTATAATAACACTTCGGCTCAGGTAAACAGTTCACCGGGGTAAATTCGGGACCATTTCGCCCCGTAATTTTGCTTAATACGGGCGGATGCTTTCCCAAATTACGGTAACCATGTTCTCATAGAGAAAATATGGTTTTTCGCCCCCCTTTTTCCAAAAGGGTCGTACAATACGATCGTATTTACGCCGGGGGGGATAAGGACTCGCCCTCGGGAGTACGCTGAACAGGCAAGTCCCCAGAAACTGATTATTGTGGGGCCCTACTGTCCGCCGCAATACACCCTGTGAACATAACCTTTAAAGGGGTTTTTCGCGCAAAGATCTATCTAGATTAGGGACAGAAAAAATAAGCACTTTTTAATTGGGTTTCATTACCTAAAGTCATTTAGTATAAGGGTATGACCTTTTTTTTGCATCTTTTTCCTTTTTTCTGCTGCGCTAGTGGGGAACCCCCCCTTTTCTGTGATTGGCTGTGGGACACCCCCCGGACGGTTTCCCCGGGGCAGCCCCCATGTGATTGGCTGACTGACATTTCATTCGCCTTTGGGAAAACCCCCCCAGACAGGAAAAAACCCTGGACACATCCCCTGCACTGTGATGGCTGCCTGCAACTCTGTGTTTACTCCCCTCGACGTTAAAACCAAAAGTAAAACCACATGTGAAAGGGTTTTGGCTTATACTCTCTCCACTTAAGGTAAACGATCGGAAATTTCTGCTTTTTTTAAATCAAGATCCCTTCATAAACACAGTTTTTGCCTGTGTTCCCTCTATAAACACAGTACACAGCCCCTTGCCTGATAAAGGGGGGGGAGGGGAGGAGGGAAGGAGGGTAGGTGCATTCCTCCATTTTTTTTATCATTCGGGCTTTTGGTAAACGGGTTTTAGACAAAAAGGAGCTGTGGAGCCTGGAGAAAAGGGCTTTCAGACAAAGAAAACACCCTGCAGGGGCGCATCTGCCCTCTACAGAAAATTCCCCTTTTATGAAAACAGTTTGAAGAAACCCCTTTAAAAAGGAGAGAAAACCTCTGGCGGAGAAAAGCCTGCTAAAAGGGAGACCCCCCCCCGGGGATTTAAAATTTCAATCTCATGAATTAATAAAGCACAAACACTTCAAACGATAAAAAAACCCTTAATAGTGCTCTACCTGTTCCAGCAGTACTGCACCTGGATTTGCTGATAAAGTCATAAATGTGTAGTTTCAAGCTTGTATGCGACACCTTAAGCAGCCCCCGATCTCAGGCACATTACAAATTCCCCCGCAGGTTTTTGCAATGTGCCTAATTTGGACTGGGTTGATTATAATATAGCAAAAAAGGGCTGGCTATTTTTTTGGCCTGAAAAGACGCCAGACTTCTGGCACAGCCCACTACATACATGTCTCCCTATGTCTTTTTAGGGGCATTTTTCATGCTTTTTTATTCTGCAAAAACTGCAATAACCAGATGTTACAGTAGCTGGAAGTCAATAGTAAAACCATTAAACACCCTACAGATGTTGCCTTTCATGTGGTGTTCTTTTCACTTTTGGTGCTTTATTTAATCGGAGGCAGTTTTTTACAAACACAGCATGCTATACGTCTGCCGTTTTTTCAGACAGCTTGTTGTGTTTTTCTCCCCATAGACTTCCATTGTTTATTTTCCTCCCTCAAAAAACGCATGTGTGCATGCATGGTGTTTTTTTTATATAGCATATCACAAGTGATGCAGTTGCACTCATCACTCAGATATACTCTGTTAGCTTTTTATTTAAGCATTTCATTGTAGGGTAGGCCAGAAAGAAATGAAAAGTAATAACACTGGTGATTTATTTATCCAATTTTTTAGGACCTTTTCTTTTAATTGCTGAAATATTAAAAAAGTGTCTTTTCTTCATGAGTGTTGATTCCTAGGACACCCCAAAAAATTCCCCCCACTTTTTTTTCTTCTAACAATGAGTATTGCATTAGTTTCCAGTGGTATTCTGTAATCGAAAAAAAGATGAGTGTGAGGACTATAGCACATTAACAGTCTCCCCTTTTAATAGAATGCAGCTTTAAATCCATTATAGAGAGTTTGACTTTTCCTTGTAAAGGGACCAGTTGTTCTGCAGGTGTTCTACATTATTATTTAATTGCTTACGCAAAAATAAAAATGCAGTGAAATAAATTGTGTTTATTTGACAAGCAAAAGCTAAAGAAAACGTGGGGTTTTCAGAAAGAATTACACTGAACGTCGGTAATGAACAACTTTATCTTGGATTTCTGCAAATCCAGAAGCATGTATGTTGACATTGTAGACTTTTTGACCAATGCCAATTAAAAAATCATTAGGGGTGCACAGGAGGGAAAACTTTGGGGGTCTCATTTGGGTCTTTACAGGGGGTTTTTTGTGGTTTTTGGATGCGTTTTTTGTCAGAAAGACCCTCAAAAAATGCGTACATTTCTGCACAAAAAATGCATTAAAAAACGCACTAAAACACTCTGTGTGAAAACAGCCTTAGACTTGTTGTTCCTGACCAATTTTAATTATACATATATTGAACAAGCCAAGTACATTGATGCTGTGAAAGGCAACACGTGAAACTGCAGAATGATTAACAGACCATTTTTTGCTAAAATATAAATCTAACACATGCTATATGCCAGTTTTCTAGTAAACTCACATTTTTGCCCAAGTCATGTTCCCTTTCATACTTTTTAAAAATCTGCAAAAGGGGTAAAGGGTTCTGGGCGACAGGAGCCAAAACGGGGTAAATTTTAAAACAAAAAATCTTCACTATTTTTTGATTGTATTGATTTCAATTTATGACACACAGACAACAATAGACATGACCTATTTATTAAGAGCCATGTGCATTAAAGGGCTTCTGTGAGAAACAGTAAAAAAATAAGAACTTATAGTGCAGTAATACTGGAGATAAGCAGTAACTGTCACAATCCAGTGTGTGAATGACTTACAGACACTGTTATATCATATAATATCGCCATGTTGGATCTTTCTCCTCACTGATCCAGTGGATGGAGCTACAGTTGCTGGGCGAGCTCTAATGTAGATTCTATATATTATATCCACACCAAAATTTATATAATATATATATATATATATATATAAAATATATATATATATATATATTATAATATATATTGTGTGTGGTGTGTGTGTTTTGTGTGTGTGTGTGTGTGGTGTGTACAGCCATCGGTCTCCTTTCTACTCCTCAGAGCCATCCCTCATAACCACAAGTCTGTCAGACTGACTGAGCACAGCATATGCCCTTCCACAGCACATAACCAGGAAGTAACTCAGAGCCTGTCCTACTTCCTGTAGGACAGGTTTCTGCTGGGGAAGTAGCCTGGCGGCCATTTTGTTCTCCAATAATGATTATCCCCTAGACAAAACGAGCAGACTTTTCGAATTAAAGGAATTTAGGAATCTTTTCATTATGACGTAGTTTATCTATTTAGTTTTCTTCTTTCCCCAGAGAAACCCTTTAAAGATTTAAATATCCCCACTAAAACCCTAAGTTCTACACTCCTCCCTACCACTGTATACATGTAACCATAACACAGGTGTACAAAAATATTTTTTTTTCAGGTGCCAACATTTTTTGAATGAATTTAAGGTATTTAGCGGGTGGTGAATTAAAAAAGCCCATTTCTTTTGCTGAATTGGTTCCAGTTTTTGAGATAATGGACAACCATGAAAATAATGCATTCCCCCAATGCAACTTATGTGTGATAACAAATGCAATAGATTTTACTCTATTGAGTCTTTAAATGTGTCTTAGGTAATGAAATATCCCATATAATTATTTTGTATTTCAGTTTGTAGGCCTATAATGCTATAAAAGTGACTTATTAAAGCCAGATTCCAACTGTAAATTTGCAAAAAAAAAGAAGCGGGTCACAGTAAAAGTTCTGTGTTAAAGGGGTTGTCTCACTACAAGGATTGCTTTTTATGTTTAAGATCTTGCAAAAACAAGTCACTTAGAAATAAGTATCCATTAACAGTGTCCTACCCAGGGGCGTAACTAGAGAAGCCTGCTTACCCCCGCCCCCCAACCGCCTCCCCGACCACAAACATTTTTCAGGACATGCAATTAGATAATGTAGATAATACAAGGGGCAAATACCTCACCATATTTCTCACTATCATACTGCTACCAAATAAATCCACTACACCAAAACCAACATTACCAATAACACTACTACATATGGTCCTGATTATACTGCCAAAACATGACTACATATTACCACCACGTAGTGACTGAATAATATCCCTACACTATTACTGATCAGTATACAAAGACCAATAGTATTTCTTTTAAGACTGAAGAACTAATTAAATCATTTAACCATTTAACTCTTACTTTTGCCTAAAGGTATAGTTTCACTCACACTAACTACATTATAAAATTAAAGCTAATGTCCACTATGTCTCTTTTTTATTAAAAAAAAAAAAATCAAAACTTTGTAACCAATACAGAATGTTTCATGTTTAATCAACTAGTTTATGTTTAATATCCCTTAAACCTCTAAATATGTCCTACTTTTATGTACAAAGTTTGTGCAGGTTATGTGAATGAATTTGCATAACATAAAAATGTAATTTCTCAGTGAGCTTTACATAGATTAATAGCAATACTTGTGTTAGTCAGCTGCTTGAAATGTACTTATTATTCTGGAGAATGCCTAAGGGATTTTATGTTCTGGATTTTATCCTAATATATTTTTTCCTGGTTTGGTGCCAACTTTCACAAAATGTTTCCTGGGTTTTGTAACACAAAATATAAAAGACTTCTCTGTTCTTGCATTAGGGTAAAAAATAAACCACAATTGACTAATTGGGAGTACATTTTTAGGACTAAAATATAAAGGCACAAAGCATAGAGTGCAAAGAAATGGCATTTCCAATTATATTGTATAAGCATAATGCTTTAATTTTTTATATTATTCTATTACTTGCTGTAATACAATAAGGAGAGTCATAAAACAAAAAAAAAAATATGACTTTTTAATAATTTATTTAAAAAATATCAAAAAAGAGTTATCTATAGAAGTGTAGAATAAGGTTAGAAGAGAAAACAGGGTTAGGACTAGACTGCCCCTACAAGGCCCTAAAGGTCTAGATATACCCGTCAGGGGCGCACGAACAGACACAGACAGCGTGAGGCCCTGACACTGATCCCAACCCCTGTCCCTGCCTTTTGGGGTGCCCGACCCCTTAATAGGTCGGCCCCAACCAGAAGAACTGAGCACTATGCTGAATAGCGTGAAAACACAAGACGCAGACAAACAATACAAACACAATAAGGGACGGTCAAGCAAGCCAAAGTCGGTAACTATCGGGAACGCGGTACAAAGTCAGAAGGCAGAAGAATAAACGTGAAACAAGCAGAGTAAGTTAACCAGGGAGGCACAGAATAAAGAGGGCGAGTTATAGGCAGAAACAGACCAGTATAACAGGCAAGGAGAAGAGACAGAAGAACCCTTAAATACCTTCCAGGAGAACTAAGGACAAAGGCAATAGGAGGAAGAAACGGAAGACCAGATAGGAAGGTAGAGCTGTCAATCACCCAGGAGCAAGGAGCCAGGTTAACCCATGGAGTGCTGGAAGATTCCTGGCCCAGGCATTGGCCAGGAATCAATCAAGATAGCAGGGAGAAAACCCAGTTCACACTATAAACACAACTGAGACACTATGTCAGAAACCATGGCTTATGTCGCATCGGCCGCGGCCGGCGACCAGAACTCAAAGCTGGGGTTCTTTCTGGCATGATCATGACAGGTGTTCTGAGCAGAATCAGAGAGGTTTTCCTGCACAGGAAGGAATGGACTGGTAGTCAGAAGAGTTGTCCTGCAGTCCTGTTTTGTTGTTCTGTAGAGGGCTATTTCCTCTGGGCTGATGTGCTGTAAGATCATAGACAAAGTGACCTACGCTCTCTACTGCACCTCATGCCTCTTCCCTAAACGGCATACTGTAAACCCTAAGTACTGTTTCTTACTCCTAGCTCCTACTCCAACATACAGGGGCTGGAGGCAAGGCATTCCTCTCTCCTCATGGACAATGTGCCCCTGACAGTAAGTAAAGAACAAATAGGGAATTCTAGATACAGGAGAGAAGCCACTGGCAGTAGAAGGTGTCAATAACAACTTTAATTTATGCAAGCTATTTCCCAAATTACTGTATAGCCATGTGCCCTGTCCTGGCCTTATATGGTTGCTCAGGAACATGGAAGGTTAAGTCCTTCACATTTCTAAGAACGTATACAATCCGTGTACTTTTAGGAATAAGTATTATAAGTGTTGTAAAGTAGATTTTTCACATTAAGAGAAATTATTGCAAGAATATGGATAAATATTCAATACTTAAAATTCTTACTCGGTAAATCAATAGCTAATGTACTTATATTATCTAACTTTGAGAAAATAGCTGTATGAAAACTGTGAAGGTAAATCCTTAGATATATCCTTTAAGTAAAATCTTAAGCAGTTTGCAAACAGCTAATATTGCCACCATATGAAATCCAAAGCGAGTAGCTGGCAGCTCCCCCATTACTTAGATATGATTTCTTTTGCAAATAGCGACATAATGGCTGACTAAGTACATTCTATGACTGTAACTGTCATATGACCAGAGCTTGAATTAAATATAGAACTTTTCTTTGGATCAGCAGTTTTAGCTATGAGAAATAAAACTACTAGATTCAAGCTGAAAAGGGATAGCTGAGCACATCGAAATGACTATACGATTTAATGTTGAATCAAATCTCCATTTCCATAAGTTTGATAAAACAGTTCCATTGTATGATATACACACACATATTTAAACATGATTTACTGCTGTGTGCATCACAGCTTGGCATTTTTAGCAACAAGCTTTAATATACTAAGATAAAGGATTTACAGCTCTACCATAATAAAAAAAAACTACTACTCTGATAGTGACATCTACTCTGATACACTGTAATTCTTTATCGCAACCTAGAGATATTGTTAAGATCCGTACTGGCCCGTGACGTCGATCGTGAGTAAATGGTGGATCCTCTGGGCCCCTGTGAGTATGAATGATGTATGGCTGATGTAACTCGCTAAGGTAGCCGAAGTGCAGGACTGGATAGCTGGTACTGGAACGGACAACAAGGCACTGCAGGTGTAGCCGTAAAATGGATGGCACAGTCCCAAGATGGTTGCGGACTTGGTTCAACGTCAGGTATCAGCAGGTATATAATGGACTGGTGAAGCGGCAGACGTTCAGCAGGTTAACAGGTACTGCATCAGCAATACAGCGGCCAGGGGGTCAAGCTCTATGTAGAAGCAAACACAACAACGAACTCACCAGGGAGTAAGGGAAGGAAGTTCTTTTTAAAGCCAGGGGTTACAGGTCATAGAGCAGGAAACAGGAACACTGACCCTTTAAATGCAGTGCAGTGCCCACGCGCGCCCCTGGAAGGAGCACGTGCACGCACAGGACACTAGGGAGCCGGAGGAAGAATGGCAGACTCGTATCTGACTGAGCCAGTACTCGTTTCTGACAGGAGCCAGTACAGGTGAGGGACAAGGGACAGCGGAAGATGCCACCACAGCGGCCGGGTCACAGGGGACATAGTCATGCCGACGATCCATAGCAGGGACCGTGGTGTGAACAGTTACAGTACCCTCCCCTTAAGCCCTCCCCACCGGGCTAGCGAGTACCCACAAAACAACCAGGGGTTCCGCCTCCTCCTCAGTATCCCAAGAACTGTCTTCAGAGGAGGTGTCCAGAGAGTCCCGGGTAACTTCTTGGACCAGGGGTGCAGACACAGAAACAGTAGGTAAGGGGAGAGGTGGGCGGGAGACCACAGACTCTTCATGCACTTGAGGTTCTTCCACCGGCAAAATGGAACAAACGGCAGAGGGACGGGTGGCCGGGACGCTCAAGATGGGCAGGTTTGAGGCAGCGTGAATGGCAATGCTCCCCCCATTGAACAACTTCACCTGTTTTCCAATCCAGGGACGGGCTGTGAAGCCACAGAAGCCCCAGCAGGACTGGAGCAGACGAACTAGGCAGAATGTAGAAGGAAATCTGCTCCTGGTGGGAACTTCCAACTTTGAGAGACACAGGCTATTTTTCCAAATGGGAGACAGGCAGGCAGTACTTCTCCAGTAGTGACTGGTGAATGAAGTTCTCGGGAGAACTGGAATCCAGCAGAGCAGGAACTTCATAGGCAGCACCTGATGAAAAACGGAGAGTGACCGGAGTGGTCAGACGAGGAGCAGAAGCATCAACATTCAGGGTCACCTCACCAACGAAACCTTGCCACTTTTTTGGGGTGCAGCCAGGCAGTTCTTCAAGTAGTGATGGGCACCGCCACAGTAGAGGCACAGATTCAATCTGTGTCAACGGGTGCGTTCCACTGACACTGAGCCTATAAATGCAGTGCGCGTGCTTCCTCTAGGGGAACGCGCGCGCACAGGACACCAGGGAGCTAGAGGAAGAAGGGCAGAGCCAGGACAGGAGAGTGGTAAGTGCCAGGGATAGCGGAAGATGCCGCCACAGCAGCCGGTTCACGGGAGACACGGGCACATCGACGATCCATAGCGGGGACCACGGCGTGAATCATGACAGATATTCTTTATTATATGCATATACAAAGCAAATATACATATATATTCACTGTCTACAATATACTGTAGAGGTAGCCCAAATAGCTGTTATAGGGTCCATTGAAATAATTATCTGGTTTACGTTATTACTAAATGAGTTAGATAGATTGTCCCATGGAGAAAAATCTATTTTCCATGTGCCTATATGTTCTGGTGGACTTAAGCTACCCATGTATTACATTGCTGGTTGTTAATCTTAATGACCGCATATGAACAAATATGCAAATTACAAAATGAATCCAGAAGAAAAAACAGAAGTGACACTGGTACTAAAAAAACTACAAGATAACATGGAAAAGTAACCCCATAGTAAAACTTAAAATGTTGCCCTACTGTGCCATGACTATCTTCAGAATCGAGTTAAAGGGTTTTTACCACTTTAGACAATGACGACATATATCTAGGATATGCCATTATTGTCAGATAGGTCCAGATCCTATCTCTGGGACCCACACCTATCTCCTAAAAGAGTCCCAGAACCTCTCCGTTCTGAACGGAGAGGAGGTCGGGACTCTCCCATAGACATGAATGGGAGTTCTGAGTATAGCTGCTCTTGGAACTCACATTTATTTCAATGGGAGAGTCCTGACCTCCTCTCCAGTCAGAACGGAGAGGCTTTGTGGCTGATTCAGGACATAGGTGTGGGATCCAGAGATAGGACCTAGACCTATCCGACAATGATGGCATGTCCTAGCGATATGTCATCATTGTCTAAGGTGAGACAAACCCTGATTGGTTGCTATGGACAACAAAGAAATTCTTAGACCTAGACAGTTTGTATACATGTCCCCCATAGTGTTACAGTACGGTAAAAAATGTAATCAATAAAATTGAATCAATAAAGGAATCATGTGCACAGTAGTATGACAGTAATGGAATGTACTGCAGTAGATCATACTTAGCAAATTTGGAAAAAATTCTATTTTACAAGCTGTGTCCTTGGCAAAAAATTATGTTTTTATGGTACAATATTCTAAGAGAGATGACTTTTTATGGTGCTGTTTGAGCATTTTTTATTTCTAGGATGATTTGATGTTTTAATTGGTACCATTTTTGGGTACATAAGAGTTTTGGATAATTTTTTCTTCAGATTTTTTTTAAAGCTGGATGAAAATAATGCAATTCTGATATGACTTTTTAGATGTATTGTTAGGTATTATGATCAGGACAGACAGACTGTTAGACCGTATCTCCAGGTCCCAGTTCTTAAGGGAATATTTTTATTTAGAGAAAAGGTGCAGTCATTGATGACTATGTTGATCGAAATGGAGAATGAAAAATGATAAAACCCTAGTTTAAGTTTAGTCAGGTTAGTCAGGTTTGGTTAGCTTTTTACTTTTTCTGTAGAGTGTTCATTATTCCTTTTCAGCTGATTTTTTTTATTTGCATTAGAGGGGATGTCCAGCAGAAGAAAATTCATCTAAAATGGGACCAGGTCAAAAAAATGAAAAAATGTTACACTTCCATACATGTTCCTTGCCACTGCTGCTCCGAGACTCACGTTCCTTCATTTCCGGGCTCTTGTCCCAACACATAGGAGAGGCTCGCAATCCATTTATTCTTTTTTATTTCATTGGTGAAATTACAATAAAAAACATTGTGCGAAAAAACAAAAATTTCTATGGCTATTTGAAGGGGAAAAAAAGATATTGCTTTAATAATGTGACAATGAACAAAATGAAAAAAATGTCTTGTCATTTAGAGGTTAGGACAGGTCCTCTCTTCAAAGAAATTTCTATTATTACATATTTCTGAGACATATAAGTCATAGTATCCAAAAAGATTTATAGTAAAGTGAATTGTTCTTTTATCATCTAATATTTATAAATCAAACCTTAATTATCCAGCATTGACACTAAATATTGATCACTTAGTGATTTAGAACTGATTTATAGTTTTAGGCCATGTCTACATTTCTTGGGGAACATTATGTAGTAGTATACACAGAATTCAAATGCTGTAGGTTAAAACATGGTCTTTACTAATACAGTTGCAAAACAAAGTAAGTAAATACTTTGTATATTACCTGGATATTGGCACTGACTACTACGAGTAAAATGTGATCTTATTATCAGATCTGTGTTGCAAGTTCCATTTAGGAACCTCAGGTACAGAATCTTTCAGAAACCCCAGACAAAATAATGCAGCATATGATGCTATTTTGTTTAGTACAATTATGGAAATGTGATGGACCTTTTACAGTCAATGGATAATGACAGACACCTTTGGTGTCCTGTGTATAATGCATTCAGCAAAGCTGTTGTTTTATTGGAGCAGAAAAACAAAAATGTCAGATATAAACATAGCCAAAGTAAAAAATACAGGAAAACACAATCTAAGCTAAAAACATACAAACAATTGCACTACATGTAATTTGTTAATCATTTTAGGTGAACGTTCACAGTGAAGGGGGAAAAAGTAAGTCAACCCTTGAATTTAATAATCTATAAATCCCCATTTAGCAGCAATGACCTCCACTAAACATATATTGTAGCAACAAATAAAATTTGCACAACATAAAGAAGCAATTTTGGACCATTCCTCTCTGCAAAGTGTTTCAATTCACTAATATTTCTGGGAGCTGGTTACAGCAAGAACAGTTGAGGACTTCAAGAAAAGCTCAGATAATTAATTACAACAAAATAATAGTAATACTCATGTAGGAGAATTAAGGGCAACTTCTATAAATTCGCATTCGCCATTCTTTTGCCGTATATTGCCAGTTCTATAAATGCAATGTGCACCTGACGACACATTTTAATGCGCCAAAGTTTGTTGTAAAATTGCCATAACACCCTATCCAACAATTTTAAGTGTTATACGGCAAAATTGTTTGAACTATTTAGAAATGGTGTGTTGGCGCTCAGTTACAAAAATGGCACATGCGAATTCATAGATGTCAGCCAAAATGCTTATTACAATGTCGACCAAATCTGATCAAGATTTGGGATTAGGAATGGAATATTCTTAGAGCACACTCATGCCTCTTGGGTTTCATATTCTGAATCAACAGAGGAAACCAATTTTTTAAATTACTTCTTCCCATCCCTTTATCCACATCTCTCCACCCTTGATTGAACTTGATGAACATATGTCATTTCACAACTGTACAAATTATCTAACAATGTACTATGATACCAAGTGCCAATCAATTTGGATAAAAATTCTATTTAAAAATTGTATGTCGGACTAAAACCTTAATGGTACCAAAATGAAAATTGCTTGTTTGTACTATCCACAGTAGAGTGTCCCTTAGCACAAGGTGAAAAAATGAAAGTGGTTAGTTCAAATGTCTCACTCCCTGATGTTATTCCACATATGAAGAGGAGAATTTGTGTGAATTGTTTTTGCAATTGGACAGCAATTACAGGTGGCCCTTAGTGGAATTAGTGGAACTAATTCACAATTTTTGAAAATGCAAAGGCCACCTGTAAATTCTGTCCAACTGCAAAAACAATTCACATATATGCTCCTATTCATTAGTGGAACAACTTAAGTGGAACAACAGGGCGTGAAAAATTTTAATTAACCAGTTTCATTTTTTCACCTCGTGCTAATGTAGACCCCTATGGCCACCTCTAAATGGTATCCAAAATTTAAACAGAATTTACCACATTTTTTTTCTCATCAGGTGGAACAGCTTAAATGGATGAGAAATAGAAATATTAAACTTTCATTTTTAAGAGCCACCCTAATTCACAGTTAAATGTGGTATATGTTGTTTTTGCTATAATAGAGTACATACAATATTAATTGGTTCTGGTATGTTGAAACCCAACAGTGTCAGCCACGATAATGCAAAATTAAGATTAAAGAAAAATTAACAGAAAACTAATAAAGATATAGCAATTATTTATCTATATTAGAGAGAGAATCTGCTGAAAGTTAGAAATCACTTTCTATTTTGAGGACAGGAGTTTCTTTGGATCATTTACTTTATACAAAAATGGGGCCCTCACCCTGGAACATGTTAAGAGTAATACAGAACATGTAGTACCGTACTGTACTATAGAAAGACGCTACTTGAATAGAAACTGGAGACAAAAAAAAAAACATAAAAATAGAGCACTTTAAATCAAGACTATTTGGAAAGTTGTTTTATTTTATATGCATAAGTGAAGTAAAAAACATAGAAGGATCAAAAAACATAACTGATCCCAGCAATATCTTATATGCTATGATCACTGAAGGGAATAAAGTTATATTTTTTAATAAATGACTATCATTTAAAAAAAAGTTTCCCCAATGATAATTAAATAAATTTGTTTTTTCCTTTAAACATTGTTTTTCAGTAGTTCACACCACAAAAATGTGTTCTTTAATTTCTCTCCCAAAATATATTATCAAAAGCTAATGAATAAATAATACAGTATGTAATCATAATTATTAAAAATAAAAAATAAAAATTGTCCAGCAAATATGATGTACTCATTCAGCTAAATCGATACAAATAAAAGTAACAAAGTTCAGTTTTTTTTAATTAACTAAAAACCCGTCTTTTTTTGAGACTCAAAGTCCAAAATAGGCTACTGAGTGAGACACTAAAATGGTTGGCAACCCTTATCCACATGACCTATTAGGGCACATGAATGCCAAAGAAGGATCCCCTGCTAAGGAGCCCCCTCTGCATGCTCTAATGGACCCAGTCTCCCTAAACTAACATAAGCCAAAAGAGGTCCTTAAACTAAAGCCTACAAGAGCTAACAATGATTCCCTCACCATTTGTCCCCTCTTAACAATTGCGGTCTCATTATCCTGCTGCTCTCTCTGACATCTTTCCTCCTGTGTCAGGGGGCGTACACTTATATTTTTTTTGGTAAGTGATGTCCATTACCACTGTCCTCTCTGACACCTCTCTCAGAGTCTTTCAAAGGCTACCTGTTTCTCCGATGCCACTGGGAATTGTGTGGTATCACTTACCTCCATGACCCTATAAGCAGTCTCACAACTCCGGATTTGTCTTTCTCAGAGCCACAAAAGATCTATAGTGGACCTTTGTGCGTCTCTGCTGCAGTGACAACAAACTATGATGCCCAGGTATAAAAACCGGCGTAGACTAGACAGTTGTATTTCTCAGTGGGTTAGTGTAGCATTTGTCAGTATGAAAATGTCTCACAACACTTTATATACTGTATGTGTTTTGTTGTGAGACAAAAACATGCTCCAAAATGTGCACCAAAAAGTGTCTGAGACAAAAAAAATTCAGCCTCATCACTTTGAAAATGGCATAGAATAGTACTCCATTTTTGTGATACATTCTGTCAAGACACATTTATAAAAGTACATTTTCAGTAGAAGGAATGGGTCTCCGGTAGAGATGGGCGAATTTCTCAAAAATTCGATTCGGTCATTTCGCCGAATTTTCAGTCAAAATTAGTTTCGTTCCGAATTACTTCGGCACGAATCGCGTTAAAAGCAGCTATTTCCAGGCAGCAGAGCCTGCAGGGTGCTGTAGAACGTTGTGCCATGCTTAAATATGCAGAGGGAGCTTGGTTTGGTCTTCATACAATGTTGTGTTTTAGTATGACACGCAGATGACTGCCGCCGCTCTTAGAATCGCTTCACTATAAAATTCCCTGGGCACTTAAGAGGCAAAACTGACCAAAAAACTCAAGCGGGAATGTAGCCCGATAAAGTCAGCCCCGAAAGCTGGAAAAAAACAAAAACTGAAGCTCAGGTGGGAAAAATTTTGCAAAATGTGGAGG
>JAODAL010046858.1:0-30507 GCA_025379985.1 Phyllomedusa bahiana
TTTGGGCTGCTTCTTGTTGGTCGGATGCTGATGATGCTGATGACGAATATTTGTGGCGTGACTGGAAGGGACGAGGAGGTAAGACTGCTAGATGCAGTGCATTAACACTGAAGGACTGGATTGGCGACGATGTTCGTTACTTAGATTCACAGGGCTCTGACCAGCATAGACAGGCTGAGGTCATGCAATGACGATCCGCTGGCTGCGTGTTGACGCCAGCACTGGAAGGAGCACATTCTCTGTACCTCTACCTCCAAGTGCTACCCCCTCTTTGCTCGCTTACACCTGCATTTCGCTTCCATGTCCAGAAATATAAAAATTTCAGAAGGGTATGGAATAGTTTTGGAAGTCTCTTATTTAAAGACGGCAAATCACAGCTATTCTCAAATCCTTAATCATAACAAAATTGCTGGATTCAAATTTAATGGCAAGGTGTCTATCATCAAATCTGGACTGGCAAAATTCTCCAAAAAACAGTATCGGTTATGTTTTTGTATAAGTAAAATGGTATTTTTGCACCTTTCAATTCACCTGTGGTGAATATAGAATTGCTGTTTTAAGATTTATCGTAGATGCTGCGTCAATGAAACCAGTAGGGTGCGCAAAAGTCAATAAACACGTATCTGTTATGTTTTCGCATAATACACGGTATTTTTTGCACCTTTCCAATTCAATGTGGTGAATATAGTAGCTGCTGTTTTAAGATTTTACGTAGATGCTGCGTCATGAACAGTACTGGTGCGCAAAGTCAATAAAACACGTAACTGTTATGGTTTTGATATAATAAACTGTATTTTTTGCAACCTTTCATTCACTGATGGTGAATATAGAATTGCTGTTTTATGATTTTCGTAGATTGCTGCGTCATTTGAAACAGTACTGGGTGCGCAAAAGTCATAAAACACTAACTGTTTTGTTTTGTTTTATATATAAACTGTATTTTTTTGCACCTTTCAATTCACCTGTGGTGTATATAGATTGCTGTTTTAAGTTTTTCGTAGATGCGTGCGTCAATGAACTAGTACTGTGGTGTGGGGTGCGCCAAAAGTCAAATAACACGTAACTGTTATGTTTTGATATAATTACGGTATTTTTTGCCACCTTTCAATTCTCCTTTGGTGAATTACGAATTTGTGTTTAAGATTTACGTAGTTGCTGCGTCAATGAACAGTAATGGGTGCGCAAAAGTCAAAAAAAACACGTAACGTTTGTTTTGATATAATAACTGTATTTTTTGCACCTTTCCAATTTCACCTGTGGTGAATATAGAATTGCTGTTTTAGATTTACGTAGATGCTGCGGCAATGAACAAGTACTGGGTGCGCAAAAGTCAATATAAATCACGTAACTGTTATGGTTTGATATTAATAATTGTATTTTTTGCACCTTTCAATTCACTGTGGTGATTATGAATTGCTGTTTTAAGATTTTCGTAGGATGCTGCGTCAATGAAACAGTTCTGGGTGCGCAAAAGTCAAAATCACGTAACTGTTATGTTTTGATATAATAAACTGTATTTTTTGCACCTTTCAATTCACCTGTGGTGAATATAGAATTGTGGTGTAAGATTTACGAAGTTGCTGCGTCAATGAACAGTACTGGGTGCGTCAAAAGTCAAAAAAACTGTAACTGTTATGTTTTGTTATAATATTGTGTATTTTTTGCACGTTTCAATTCACTGTGGTGAATATAGATTGCTGTTTTAAGATTTACGTAGATGCTGCGTCAATGAACAGTAGGTGGCGCATAAGTCAAAAAACAGTAACTGTTATGTTTTTGATATAATAAACTGTATTTTTTGCACCTTTCAATTCACTGTGGTGAATATGAATTGCTGTTTTAAGAATTTACGTAGATGCTGAGTCAATGAACAGTTCTGGGAGCGCAAAGTCAAAAAAACACGTAACTGATATGTTGTGATATAATAAACTGTATCTTTTTGCATCCTTTCAATTCACCTGTGAGTGATATAGAATTGCTGTTTTAAGGATTTAGTAGATGCTGAGTCAATGAAACTGTACTGGGTAGCGCTTAAAGTCAAAAAACAGTAACTTGTTATGTTTTGAATTAAATAAACTGTATTTTTTGCACCTTTCAATTCACTGTGGGGGATCATAGAATTGCGGTTTTAAGATTTTCGTATTGCTGCGTTCAATGAACAAGTTACTGGGTGCGCAAAGGTCAAAAAATCCAGTAAATGTTATGTTTTGATATAATAAACTGTATTTTTTGCACCTTTCATTCACCTGTGGTTGAATATAGAATTGCTGTTTTTAAGATTTACGTAGATGCTGCGTCAATGAACAGTATGGGTGCGCAAAGTCAAAAAACAGAAAATGTTATGTTTTGATATAATAATACTGTTTTTTTGCATCCTTTCAATTCACTTGTGGTGATATAGAATTGGCTGTTTGTTTTTTTTAGATTTAGTAGATGCTGCGTCAATGAACAGTACTGGGTGGCAAAAGTCAAAAAAACTCGTAAACTGTTATGTTTTGATATAATAAAAATGTATTTTTTGCACCATTCAATTCACTGTGGTGACCTTTTGAATTGCTGTTTTAAGATTTACGTAGATAGCCTGCGTCAATGAACAGAATTGGTGTGCGCAAAAGTCAACAAAAACAGTATCTGTTATGTTTTGATATAAAAACTGTATTTTTTTGCACCTTTCAATTTTCACCTGTGGTGAATATAGGTGGTATTGCTGTTTTAGTAGATTTACGTAGATGCTGCGTCAATGAAACGAGTACTGGGTGCGCAAAGTCAAAAAACACGTAATGTTATGTTTAGAATTTAATAAAACTGTATTTTTTGCACTTTCAATTAACTGTGGTGGAATAATAGAATTGCTGTTTTAAGTTTCGTAGATGCTGCGTCAATGAACTGTACTGGGGCGCAAAAGTCAAAAAAAACACGTAAACTTGTTATGTTTTGATTAATAACTGTATTTTTTGCACCTTTCAATTCACCTGTGGTGAATATAGAATTGCTGTTTTAAGATTACGTAGAAGGGGTTGCTGCGTCATATGAACAGTACTGGTGCGCAAAGTCAAAAAAACACGTCAACTGTTATGTTTTGATATAATTAACTGTATTTTTTGCACCTTTCAATTCACCTGTGGTGAATATAGAATTGAGTTTTAAGGATTAGTAGATGCTGCGTCAATGAAAGTACTGGGTGCGAAAAGTCAAAAAACTCGTAAGGTTATGTTTTGATATAATACTGTATTTTTTGCACCTTTCAATTCCCTGTGGTGAATATAGAATTGCTGTTTAAGATTTAGTAGATGCTGCGTCAATGAACAGTTTGGGTGGCAAAAGTCAAAAAAACACGTAACTGTTATGTTTTGATATAATAACTGTATTTTTTGCACTTTCAATTCACCTGTGGTGGAATATAGAATTGCTGTTTAAGATTTACGTTAGATGCTGCGTTCATGACATACTGGGTGCGCAAAAGTCAAAAAAACACGTAACTGTTATGTTTTGATATAATAATCATGTCTTTTTTGCACCATTTCTATGCACTGTGGTGAATTTAGAATTGCTTTTTAAGATTTACGTAGATGCTGCGTCAATGAACAGTACTGGGTGGTGAAAAGTCAAAAAACACGTAACTGTTATGTCTTTGATATATAAACTGTATTTTTTTGGCACCTTTCAATTCTCACCTGTGGTGAATTTAGAATTGCTGTTTTAGATTTAGTAGATGCTGCGTCAATGAACAGTACTGGGTGCGCAAAAGTCAAAAAAACACGTAACTGTTATGTTTTGATATAATAAACTGTATTTTTTGACTTTCAATTCCCTGTGGTGAATATAGAATTGCATGTTTTAAGATTTACGTAGATGGCTGCGTCAATGAACAGTATGGGTTGCGCAAAATTCAAAACACGTAACTGTGATGTTTTCGTACGATTTAACGGTATTTTTGGGCCAACAAAAAACCTGTGTGAGTGCTGACTACACGATTGCTGGATTGAATTTAAGATGCAAGGTTGAATTTAAACGGCTCAGGTGTAATGAGGTAAAATTTGACACATATCTGAATGTAATAATGATATATAAAAGTGGAGTTTTGCAGCTAACAAAGAGACCTGCAGTTACTAGAAATGATGTTATCCAATACTAAGTTCAGACTGCCCATTATTCCAGGAAATACTTCAATAGCAACTGTTAATAAAAAAGGATTATTCCACTACAATATCTAACATAAGTCTTGGTGAACCTTTATCATGTTTCTTTATAGATAGAGCTTGTCTGTGGTCGCCGCGGTGGCCCCCCCCCACGCGCCCTCCGCCGTGGACTTTCAGCGGTTGATGCTGCTTTAAAATTCTCTAGCTAACTACATAAAACAAATGTTAAAATCTCTATTATAATAAAATTGAAGGATCACAGCTTAATAGCAGAGGTTTCTCTGTGCAAGAAATAGACTAATTTCGCTGCGTGTGTGGCCACGGCGAGGCAGGCCTTTCCCTTGAGGGACGCTGAGAGACACTGAGGCTGAAACAGGAAACGCTGTTCTATGTAAAACGAGGTCATGTGATTTTTCCTCAGCAAATTCGCATCATACAAACATCCAGTCATGACGTCGCACACACATCTCACCCTGCTCTATTTATAATATGATTTGCTGGCCGCCAAAATTACAGGAAGCGCCGAAAAAAGGCGCGAAATATTAATAGATGATGCTCAGATTTTAACTCTTAATTATCGAATGTTCTGAGAAATTTCGATCACCTAAAAAACTTGCCCGATTTCAACTTTGTCGATAAAAATCGCTCAACACTACTCCTTACATTTTCAAGATGGAGGCATAAGAATCTGTTCTCACAGTTCAGTCGTATTGTGACTTTTTCTGTGATTTTTGTGATTCTAATAGTCTGTCAGGTATAACTGGTGTATTTACAGTTTAGGGCCCAAAAAGCCTTATCGGCCTTTAGAGATTTACAATTTTTTCATGATTGTCCATTTATTTTAGGATAAAATGCAGAGAAGAATGCATTGTGATCCTTAATATGCAGGCTGGGCAGGGATTGCTACAATTTTCATTATAAAACCCTTGTAAACATTGCTCCTTTGTTTTTCTATTTCCAAGTGACCCCATAACACATGAGTTTGAGCCCTACCAAGAACCAAGCATCTATCTTGCACTGGCACCAGCAAATATTCCACTATTTCACCCCAAACTTTTGTGGTATGAAACAGTAAATCATTAAGTACAGCAATATAAGGAAATTGTTGGTCAGCATAAAGCTCCTTAGATATTGTATTTCGAACAGTTTTTATCAGGTACAAGGTGGAGAAAGGGCACATGGGAATGGGGCAGGGATTGCCAACACCTAAATGTCTGGAAAATGGGAACCACACATAAGAGGGCATTCCAGGGCACAATCCATCTGGGACACGCACACAGGTCCCACACCCTTCTGTGCGGCCTGGCTGTGACCAGGGTATGCTACTTCACAGCTCAATCTCAAACTTATTTCTCAGGCTGCACATTTATAACCACATTCACTCCCAAATTTTTAACACACCCCAGAACATACACACTATTACCACCTATTAAGCAGCAAGTGATAGGCAACTCTCAACACTACAGGCAAAATGTACCAGCAACCACTCTACTCTATGGAGATGTTTAGGTTAATTAGGACAATAAATCAAGATTATTAAAGTTTTAGGTGTTAATAAAAATAAATGTACTAACTCAGGAATACTGAATGTGAAAAAACATTCATAATTTATCCCAATACTAGTTATTTGGTTTCCTAGTGCCAAAAATCACGGTATTTGATACAGGAGAGGCAGCTGAGTTCCTGATGATAATCTCTGTTGAATGAATTATTCAAAGTGTATATATATATATATATATATATATATATATATATATATATACACACACACACACATCAGGGAACTCAGCTGCTTCTCCTGTACCAAACACCAGGATTTTTGGCACTAGTAAACCACATTACTGAGTGTTGGGTCAAATTATGAATTTTTTCATATTAAGTATGCCACCTGCTAGGATTTTTTGTTTTGTGTAATATTTGAACCTTTATAAGTCTTATTGAGGAATGAAAAAAATGTCCATAATTTCTTTTTATAAGAAGTGATTGTGATCTTAAATAATATTGCCGATGAACCTAGAAATGCGTTAATATAAGCCAGGATATTTGATAAGGACCACCAACTCAACAAATGCTCACAGAAATCATACATCAGTTATCTTGTCATTAAATTACACACCCATCCACTAGGAGGGCAACTGATTCACTGAAAAACTGCACATTGGATAAGTACCAGTTCACACTAATATGCAAAAAAGCCACAATATCATACAAGGGAAGACTGCACAAATGAAAAAAATTCTGTCAAGATAACTCACACACCGTCTATCCTTAAAGGGGGTGATTTCTATTATTATAATTGCATATAGATAAGGTAATACAAAGGGTGCCATTTATACAGATACGTGTGGTGCACCATGATTTCTTACAGCCTATGACGCCTGTGCTATTCGATTGGATGGGCTGCCCAGCACTTTTTAGGAATTCAACACAAAATACTGGCACACTTGAAAAATATAAAATATGAGGTATTAGTTGATACATTGGATACTATATTCACAAGCTCACAAACGACGTCAAGGTTCCTTGATTTCTTGAGAGTCCTTATGCAAACAATTTACCAGAAAAAATCACAGAAAAATTAGACATTATTTACTCAAAAACACAAACACAAGGCCATACTTACAGCTCAGTGGCGGGCTATAGACTAAAACCAGTGGAGGCAACACAAGCCCCTGGCAAATTGGGGAAAAAAATATAACGGTGAGATAACTAATAGCAAAGCTCACACCCCATCTTTGGGAGGGCAGATGAATAAAAAAAAAATAAAATAAAATCACAATGATAAGACCAGTTCACCCATATGAAAAAAAACCCACAGTAAAATACAAATCAAAAATATAAAAAACCATCACAACCTTTATTATGAGGGGGGGGTTGTTTAATTTAAAATTGCATAGAGATAAGGCGATACAAATGGCGCCACTTATACAGTGTGACAGAGTGACCTCAGGCAGTCACATGTTTCTGCCACTAGGTCGAGTACCGCAGGACACTTTCTGCAGATGTGCCACTGAAAACTTGGTTTCTGTGGGGGAAGGAAACTATTTGAAGTCAGTAGTCATATTTTACTGACACATGTAGCTAGCATGGCTGCTATATGAGCAATCACCGAAGCAACATCAAGAAAAAATGGATGTTACACAGTGTGTCCTGGCACATGGCCGAAACCCATAACTCTGAATGCCATGAAGTAAGATTGCTACAACCTCTCATCCCCAAAAATTTATATAAAAAAATGTAATAAAAAAATCTAAACAGAGAACGCCAACACATTTTTAAACTTTCAAAGGGGGACCATTTATATGGAACCCAAGTAAAAGGAAGGTTGGTGAACAACTTCCCGTTTGTGGCACATTATGTTGGGAGGTGAAAAATTTTCAAGATGGGTGTTGACCATGGTCCATTTCGAAGTCGGCCATTGGATCCAACTTTATTTTTCCAATGGGGAAAGGGCACGAACACAAAAACTTATTGAGAATTTCACCAGAAAAACAATGGTGTGCTTGGTTTACATAACTTTATTCTTTATTTTGGCAAGTTTTTGAGAATTGGGGGTCTTCTAAAAAAACGAATAAGGAAGGAGGGGAAAAAAAAAAAAGGGTCCTTAAACCCCGTTTTTTTTTTTTCCGCTGGAGCCCGTTTTTGGCTTTTGAAGAGCCCCCTTTTTGAAAAACTGAAATGTGCCTTTTTTTAAATAACTTTTTGATTTTTTACTATCCCTGTGATTCAGAGATGTTTTTTAAAAAAAATTTTGGGTTTAATTAGGAGAAAAATTTTGCCAAAAAGCCGGTTTTTTTTTGAAAAAAAAAAGACAGATCGAGAAAAATTAAAAAAAATTTTCCATTTTCAACTTTAAAAATTTCTGCTGTAAGAAGATATTTTTTTACTCAAAAAGTTTATAACTAGTATCTACCATATGTCTGCCGTAGGTTGGCATCATTTTTTAAATGTCTTTTTTACCACACTAGGGTTAGAAATTTAGTAGTATTTTTTTTACGTTTTCAAGAAAATTTGCAATATACATTTTTTTAGAGACCTGTCCTTTTGAGTGGTTTAAGTAAAGGTGTGTTTGAATGCCAAATAACCTTAAGATACACACCCCTTAAAGAAATTCAAAAAAAGGATTTAGGGAATTTATTAACCCATTAGGTGTTTCACAGGAAATTTTAAAACAAAGTGGAGGGAAAATTCCCAAATTTTTAAATTTTTTTGCAATTTTCAATTTTTTTATCCCCTTTTTAACAAGAAACGGGGAGATGTGCCGGAAAAAACAAACTAATGGATTCCCCCGATTCTGACGTTTTTGAGATCTCCATATGTAGCCTAGTGTTCCCTTTGGCTCAACCAAGCCTCAGAATAGGAGGAGGAGCACCTAAAGGACTCTGGGGTCTCATTTTCAAAACGACTTTATTTAGGCGCCATTCTAGGTTTGCCTACGCCCTAAGGCATATTGGAAACTACTCCCCTTAAGGAGTATATCCAGGGGTGCAGTGAGTATATCGACTCCACAGGTGTTTCACTGATTTTTTTAGCATTAGGCTGTGAAAATGAAGAATTGTTTTTTTTTCAACCAAAAGTGTTTTTATTTTGTAAAACAATATTTATGCATCGCTATCTTCTGATAGCCATAACTGTATTATTATTCCATATACAGAGCTGTGTAAGGACTTTTTTTTTGCGGGATGAACTGACGTTTTAATTGGTACCACTTGGACGTTTACCTGAGTTTTTGATAACTTTTTATTCCATTTTATGTGCTGTGGGATGAACAAAAATCGCGTTTACCATGCAAGATAATTAACATAGCATATTTATAGGGCAGGTCGTTACGCATTCGGCGTTATCAAATATATGACTTTATTTTATTTTTTTATTTTTTGGGGCGTTTGTAAAGGGGAAAAGGGCGGTGTGCGTGTTTTTATTTTATTTTTCTTGTGTTTCACTTTTTCACTTTTCCTCATAGGGGATTTGTATGAGCGATCTTCAGATAACTCATACGAAAGGAAATCGATACACAGCATTGCTGCTGTATACTGGTCTCCATGGCGACTGTCATTTACCATGCTCATAATGCATTGCGGGCATGGTGATACCAAAGGCAGCCCAGTAAGTGTTTCTTTCTCTTCCTGGGCTTTCTGGTAGGAGACCAGCAGCAAGATTGTGCTGTTGCTGTGCCGATAATAGGCAGGAGGGGCTCACTCCTCATGTCTGTGACTTAGTTGCGGTGATCTTAATAGATAGCCGCAGCTAAGGGGTTAATCACCCGTGGTGGGAGCTCACGGGTGAAGCAGCATGAGGCCAGCAGTAATATACCTCTGGTACCATATTGCGATCGTGCGGGGCTTGTATGTAATCCTGCATGATCTCTAGGACGTACCCATACGTCCATTTGAAGGAACGTACTTCCCGCTAGGACTTATGGGTACATCCAATGTCAGGAAGATGTTATACGGATTGTCCCACTACAAAGATTAGCTTTCAACATGTAGGGAATGGTAAATTAAGACTTTTTCCAAATACATTGCCTTGTTTATTTTGCTTTGTTGAGGAGATAAGAGAGATTTTATCTGCTCTGAGTGCACACAGGTTTCTCTGGTTACTGACCTGCTCTCCCCTTCTCTCTTTGCTCTTTGTCTTATCTGATAGCAGGGAGTGACGTCACCACAGGTCAGCACACAGGATGCTGGCAGCTTGAGAACAGATTGTGTTATCTCTAAAAAACAAAGGAGGTTATTTACTTTTGTTTACTTTGAGCTCTAAAGCTCTCTGCTCTATAGAGACCATCTTCTGCTCTCATGTCAGTGCAATTAGAAGAGCTGTGAATACAAAGCTGACATGCTAATCACTGCTATAGAACCATCCAAAGCATGAACAGGAAAATACAGGATATATGAATCTATAGCTGGTGAGACAACCTCTTTAAGCAAGTTCTAGTCACTTTCTAATGATACAATGAGACGTGTTCTGCTGCTTAACAAATGCTAATTTCCTATTATTGTAATTTGCCTTACTTTTATCCTCAGCAGAGTCTGGCTGCTACCTGATAAACAGCCCTGTTGACTGAGGCTTTGTCAGAAGCATTTTTAACCAGATTTCCAGGAATTTGTTTCTCACTGAATTGTTTCGATATAACATTTGCATGTTTCATACATTTTGAGGTTTATGTACAGTTCTTCCTCAATCTCCTGAGCTGACCATAGGGTACATTTTCTTTCCATGTTCTATAGTGGCCGCTATGGAAATGGAGGCATCTGCTTACTTCACCTTTTTTATAATGTGTAGGGGTTTTGAGCTGTTGGTTTTCAATAAAAAAATTACTGTTACTGTTGAAATTTACTACAAATGAGATGCCCCAATTGTTCTTGCTGTTTATATGGAAAATGAACTTGTCTATCAGATGTTTAGGTACCTTTCCAGATGATGAACAATTCATCAATATACATTTTATATAGGGAGATATATTGAAGAAATTGGGATCTGGGATAGATATATTCAGGCTGGATGCCCCCATGAAAAGGTTAGCATATGTGGGTGTGACCTGTGTACCCATAACAGTGCCACGGCTTGGGTAGTTTCACAATCTGCAAATTCCTCCACTTCCTGCCTGCATGCAACTTTGTGTTAGAATTTGCTTCTGTTGTTCACCACTGCAGCAGTTAACTTCTCCAAAAGGGCTTGTCCAGGTGCATTCTATTTTCTCCTGCTGACTCCTTTAAAAGGCATCTTCTACCAACAGTCAGTGCCTAAGTATTGGTGTTGTTGGACTAAGAACTGTGTCACTGCTTCAAGTCTCTGAGTTCGGTCTGTGCTGTGTCCCCGTGGAGATGCTGCTGTCTGTGCCCTGTTCCTGTGCTGTTCCCCCTGGCAGTGCCAATGAGTTCCTGTGCTGTTAGACCTGGCGGTGCTGACGAGTTGCTGTGCTGTTCCTCCTAACGGTGCTGACGAGTTCCTGTGCTGTTCTTCCTGGTGGTACCATCGAGTTCCTGTGCTGTTCCTACTGGTGCTGATGAGTTGCTGTGTTGTTCCTCCTGGCAGTGCCGATGAGTTCCTGTTAGAAATGGGCGAATTTCCCGAAATTCGTTTCGTTCACTTCGCAAAATTTCTCGGCAAAAAATAACTTCGTTCTGAATTACTTCGGGACGAATCACGTTAAAAAACAGCTATTTCCAGGCTGCACAGAGCCTGCAGGGTGCTGTAGAAGGTTGTGTCATACTTAAATATGCAGAGGGAGCTTGGTTTGGTCTTCATACAATGTTGTGTTTAGTATGACACGCACATGACTGCCGCCGCTCTTAGAATCGCTTCACTATAAAATTCCCTGGGCACTTAAGAGGGAAAAACTGACCAAAAAACTGAAGCGGGAATGTTGCCTGATAAAGTCATGCCAGAGAAAGCTGGAAAAAAACAAGCTGAGAGCTCAGGTGGCAACATTAGTGACAGAGTGTGGTGGTGACAGCGGCAGCCACAGCAGCATGAGGTCAGAGAGTGGCACAATGACATTCTGGAGGTGGCAAAACACAAGGAAGCCACAGAGTGGCACAATGACTGAGAGCGGAGGTCACGGCGGCAGCAGCCACAGCAGCAGCATGAGGTCAGACAGTGGCACAATGACATTCTGGAGGTGGCAAAAACAGGAATAGGCCACAGAGTGGCACAATGACACAGTGTGGAGGTCACGGCAGCAGCAGCATGAGGTCAGACAGTGGCACAATGACAGAGTGTGTAGGTCACGGCATCAGCCACAGCAGCAGCTTGAGGTCAGACAGTGGCACAATGGCACAGTGTGTAGGTCATGGCAGCAGCCACAGCAGCAGCATGAGGTCAGACAGTGGCACAATGACAGAGTGTGTAGGTCACGGCATCAGCCACAGCAGCAGCATGAGGTCAGACAGTGGCACAATGACAGTGTGTAGGTCACGGTAGCAGCCACAGCAGCAGCATGAGGTCAGACAGTGGCACAATGACATTCTGGAGTTGGCAAAAACAGGAGTAGGCCACAGAGTGGGACAATGACACAGTGTGGAGGTCACGGCAGCAGCCACAGCAGCAGCATGAGGTTAGACAGTGGCACAATGACATTCTGGAGGTGGCAAAAACAGGAATAGGCCACAGAGTGGGACAATGACAGAGTGTGTAGGTCACGGCAGCAGCCACAGCAGCAGCATGAGGTCAGACAGTGGCACAATGACAGAGTGTGTAGGTCACGGCATCAGCCACAGCAGCAGCATGAGATCAGACAGTGGCACAATGACACAGTGTGTAGGTCACGGCAGCAGCCACAGCAGCAGCATGAGGTCAGACAGTGGCACAATGACATTCTGGAGGTGGCAAAACAGGAGTAGGCCACAGAGTGGGACAATGACACAGTGTGGAGGTCACGGCAGCAGCCACAGCAGCAGCATGAGGTCAGGCAGTGGCACAATCACA
Organism: Phyllomedusa bahiana; assembly: GCA_025379985.1. Lineage (NCBI taxonomy): Eukaryota > Metazoa > Chordata > Amphibia > Anura > Hylidae > Phyllomedusa > Phyllomedusa bahiana. Next base: position 12,567 of record JAODAL010046858.1, read on the forward strand.
TTCTGGAGGTGGCAAAAACAGGAGTAGGCCACAGAGTGGGACAATGACACAATGTGGAGGTCACGGCAGCAGCCACAGCAGCAGCAGCATGAGGTCAGACAGTGGCACAATGACAGAGTGTGTAGGTCACGGCAGCAGCCACAGCAGCAGCATGAGGTCAGACAGTGGCACAATGACACAGTGTGTAGGTCACGGCAGCAGCCACAGCAGCAGCATGAGGTCAGACAGTGGCACAATGACACAGTGTGTAGGTCACAGCAGCAGCCACAGCAGCAGCATGAGATCAGACAGTAGCACAATGACACAGTGTGTAGGTCACGGCAGCAGCCACAGCAGCAGCATGGGGTCAGACATGGCACAATGACATTCTGGAGGTGAAAAAAACAGGAGTAGGCCACAGAGTGGGACAATGACACAGTGTGGAGGTCACGGCAGCAGCCACAGCAGCAGCATGAGGTCAGGCAGTGGCACAATCACATTCTGGAGGTGGCAAAAACAGGAGTAGGCCACAGAGTGGGACAATGACACAGTGTGGAGGTCACGGCAGCAGCCACAGCAGCAGCATGAAGTCAGGCAGTGGCACAATCACATTCTGGAGGTGGCAAAAACAGGAGTAGGCCACAGAGTGGGACAATGACACAGTGTGGTTTTACGGCAGCAGCCACAGCAGCAGCATGAGGTCAGACAGTGGCACAATGACAGAGTGTGGAGGTGGGTGGCAATACCAGTCCCTGGTAAAGATGATTGGTGGCAGATGGAGAAACTGTCAGCAGATGTGTGGCATCAGGCGGGTGGCGGCATCAGAATAGTGGCTGAGGCAGGTAGTTTGAACCCAGACTCATTTCTCACAGTTTAGGTGAGGCGTCATGGCTGATGTAGTCTGACGCCTAAGGCATTGGTGTGTGGAAATCCTGACCGATCCACGCCTGATTCATCTTGACAAAGGTCAGTCGTTCCACATTTCCCGTGGACAAGCGGGTTCTCCTTGGGGTAACGATGGCCCCCGCCGCACTGATGCCACACTACTGGCCCGGCAGGACAGCTGCTCCACTGCAAACTCGGCAAGTTGCGGCCAAACATCCATTTTGGCTGCCCAGTAGTCCAGCGGATCTTCTAACAGGGGTGGCAGAGTGCTGTCCAAGTAGGCCACCACCTGTTGGTTCAGGGTCTGCTCCAGGTCCTGCTGCTGCTGCTGGCGACTGCCCTCCTCACTAGGCGGGTGAAGGAAGCTGCTCATCAGTGACTCCAGACTTAGGTTGCTGCTGATGGAGCTGGTATTGCTCCCACCCCCCCCCCTTCCCCCGGCAGCCGTGAGCGCTGAAGAACCCCCCGGTCAGACCTGTCAGAGGAGGGACGATGCCGCACATAGGCAGCAGCCAACTGACTACGGAGGATTTCCCTATAGTATTTGAGTTTGTCCTCCCTATCAATTGCTGAGAAAAAGGCTCCCATTTTGGACCGGTAGCGAGTGTCCAATAGGGTGGAGAGCCAGAAGTCATCCCTCTGCCGGATGCTGACTATTCGGCTGTCACTAGCCAGGCAAATCAGCATGCTGCGGGCCATCTGCACACGTGCCCCCGAGGGGCTCCCTACCTCCATCTCCACTGTATACTGCCACGGTGCTTGCGGGTCATCTGCCTCGTCTTCCTCATCTCCATCTACCTCCTCCAGCTGCTCCTGCTCCTCCTCTCTTGTCACCTGGGTAGAAAATCCACTCATTTCACCAGACAATGCTTCTGCTCCAATGTCCTCCTCCTCCTCCATTTCAGTCCCCAGCGGACTCATGTGGCCGCGAGATGTAGTCGCCACATCTCCAGTCCCCTGCCCAGACAGATTTTTCAGCATCTGTTCCAGGACATGAAGCAGTGGAATGACGTTATTCATCCCGTAGTCCTGGCGACTGACAAATAACGTCGCCTCCTCGAATGGCCTCAACAAACGGCAGGTGTCACGCATGAGCTGCCACTGGCTGACATCAAAGTTACACAGGTTACACTCCTGTCTGCCTGGATCATCAAAAAATCGCCTTTCTCTGTTCATACAGGTGGTCCAACATGTGCAGGCTGGAATTCCAACGGGTTGGAAACATCACATATCAGAGTGTGTTGGGGGAGGCCGTTCTGCCGCTGCAACTCGAGGAGGGTGTTCCTGGCTTTGTAGGAATGGATGAAGTGCATGCACAGTTTCCTGGCCATTTTAAGAATCTTCTGAAGATCGGTGGAAGACTTCAGGAACCTTTTCACAACCAGATTGAACACGTGCGCCATGCAGGGCGCATGGACCATCCCTCCTCGGTGAAGCGCGGACACCATGTTCCTCCCATTGTCCGTCACCATGGTTCCGATTTGAAGTTGGTGCGGAGAAAGCCACACATCGATTTCTTGCTGCATGACGCGGAGCAGTTCCTCCCCTGTTGACTTCGTTCGTCGAGGCAAGCCAGGGGTAGAACTGCGTGAAAACCGCTGTGCCCTACACATGTGGTATAATGGAGCAGTACTTGTTGAGGCTGAGATGGTGGTGGTGGTGGAGGAGGAGGAGGCGGACATTGGCGCAGGAGCCGCAGTTTGACAACTTGGAGGAGAAAGCGCCGTCTCCTGTACAAGTTGTTGGTGTGCCTGGGCCGGAAGCACATTCACCCAGTGGGCTGTAAAGGACATGTACTGGCCCTGACCGTAGTTACAGCTCCAGATGTCCGCGCTACCTTGCACCTTGGAACAAACCGATAAGCTCAAGGACTGGCCCACCTTCTGTTCTACATATTTATGAAGTGCTGGTACTGCCTTTTTGGAAAAGAAATTACGGCTTGGAACTCTCCATCTCGGCTCGGCACAAGCCATTAGTTCACTGAACGGAGCAGAGTCCACAATTTGGAAAGGGAGGGACTGCAGCAGCAACAACTTAGACAGGAGTACGATCAGCTTCTGCACCTTAGGATGGTTGGACGCATCCTGTTGTCTCTTTGCAATCGCCTCGCTGAACGACTGCTGGCGCCATGAGTAGCGAGGAGCAGGAGCATCTGGACCGGGAGATGATGTCAAAGAGAAACAGCTCCCTTCTGCAGAGGTGGTGGAGCCTTGACTGGCTGCAATGGCATGCGTGCCACTGGGCGCTGCTGCTGCTGCGGCGGCAGGATGGACCACCACATCTGAGCCCCGTTTCTCCCAGGCCACCGAATGGTGACGCTGCATGTGTTGATGCAGGGCCGTAGTGCCAACGTTAGCTCCCTGGCCACGCTTCACTTTCTGCTTACAGATTCTACATATACCCATATTCGGCTCCTCCGGTGTCTTAGCAAAGAACTGCCGCACCGCCGAGTATCGGATTTTACCACCAACGCTCCGCACTGAGTGACTACTGCCGCCGCTGCCTCGCTGAGCCCCTGTGCCGCTACTTTCTTGGACCTGCGAAGCGGGTTTTTTACCCCGTGGCTGCTTGGCTCCCGACCTCACACTGCTGCTACCCTGCTGACTCATGGCCACACGACCCACTTGCTGGCTGCGCCGCTGCCTGACGCACAAGCTGACGCCCTCTTCTCCTGACGATGATGAAGCCCTTGCCTCACCCGGCTCCCAAGTGCGGTCGGCTACATCATCATCTATTTGTGTTTCATCGTCACTGCTGTCCTCATCACCGGTCTTGGTATGCAGAGGCTGACCCCTCACAACATGACCTCCCATGCCACTCTCAACATCTATACTTTGCCGCCTACTGCAAGAAGCAGGGGAAATTGGCCCCATTTCTTCGCTGCCAAGTAGCTGCTGACTGCCCTCCTCAAATTGTTCATCCTCGCTATAAAGTGGCGCTGAGCCCAGACCACATAGTAGATCTCTGGCTGAGGGAACCGGATGGGACAGAGGCGGGTTGAGGACAGGTGAGGGCCGCTGACCCGCTCCCAGGCCATGCCAACTAAGGGTTGTGTCTGAAGTTCCCACCGACTCTTGGCTGAGGTTGTCAGATGTCATCTGGGAGGAAGTGGATGACCTAGTCAACCATTCAAGAACCATTGGGTTGCTAGTCAGCACACGGCCGCTAGATGACAGCGGCAGTTGTGGCCTCACCGAGTGACCCCTGCTGTGACGTCCCCTTGCTGTGCTGCGACCTGGGCCTGCTCCAGAAATATTTGTGCCACTGCCACTTGCAGGTGAAGAGCCTGCCACCTCTCTGTCTGACATACTGTTTGTTCTAAAATGTACAGACACTGTTTGATGAAGATATCTGTATATGATAAATATACACCCTGTATTTGACTCCAAATGAACCCAGTAACAAGCTTGGGTAACCCTTGGATATAAATTGCGCTCCACAAATGGGCAGGAAAAATTGACTTGTATGTGCCGTTTTAAAACTCTGTGTATTTTACTGAATGTAAAGGCTTAATTAACCTTCGGAAATGAATTATGCTACAGAATTTCTTCTGTGGTGGTGAAAAAGAAAGTTTCTTTTTTTTTTTTTTTTTACCAGCAAAAGAGAGGTTTATTAAATTTAACAAGTATACAGAAGTACAATTGGATGCGACAAACAAGTTTAGCATCAAAGTTGTAACAAAAGAAATAAACATCTAACAATGGCCATCTACCTTAATTGCGTGATATATAACCATAGACAATACTCATACATGTAGTACCTATAGTCAACCTACATAACAATTTCACTGTAGAGCTATATTTGGCGATTAGTCGAAGTCCACCAGAAAGACAATAGTTAAACAGGGTCTATGTATTTTGATAGTAGACTGAGTCTATCCACGGGAGCCAATTTTTCTGAACTATCGTTATCTTATGTGGAGGGACAATGAGACTAGTTTCACATTTATATTGATTGCTTATTCTATTAATAACTTCCCTTAAAGAGGGAGTAGAGACACTTTTCCAGTGGGTCGCAATTGTGTATCTAGTGGCGATCAGAATATGCAACAATACCGTATGAAGAGAGTTAGGGAAGTCATTTAGGGTTACGTCTAAAAGAGCTAGCTCAGGAGAAAGGGTGAATGGTATATGTAGAACATCTATTTTTTTTTTATTTTTTTTTTTTTTAATTATTTTTTTTTTTTTTTTTTTTTTTTTAAAAAAAGTTTTTTTTTTTTTTTTTTAATTTAGCATTTTTTCCACTTGTCTCCAGAGGGGGGAGATAACTGGGCACAACCACCACATATGGATGAGAGAACCTCTACTATTACATTGTCTCCAACATTGGTGGGAATACCCGGGTATAGAGTGGGCCAGACGGGTTGGGGTTAAGTACCAGCGCAGGAGTATTTTCCTTGAAAGTTCCATATGGTTTGCACAATTGGAGTGTTTGAGTGTAATACTTGCTGCCTCCATCCAAGAAGTCATAGAAAAGCTTTGTCCCAGTGATTTCTCCCATCTCACTATATAATCCGGTTTAACCGATATATCATTATCGGTCAATGTTTGGTATGATACTGACAAACCTTTAGCTGTATTTGTTCTGACCCAGAGCATAGAGTGTAACGGGGAGACTAGATTAGGGATTAACGGCCAAATGCATGACTGAATTGCGTTCCTAATCTGTAAAAAGACGAAGAACTGGTTACGAGGGATGGGAAAGCGTTTACACAGTTCTTCAAAGGAAGTAAATTGATTCTCATTAAAAAAGATCTCCTATTGTCTCAATTCCCATGTCCAACCAGGGCCCAATAGGAACGTCCGGCGCCAAGCAAAAGAGGATTGAGAGGGGACATTTCATTTTTGGAATTGATACTCTGTTTTTTTGCACGATATGCTTGTGCCATGTTTTGGTTGCGTGCGACATAGTCCAGAGTTCAAATAGAGGAGGTTTGAATCCACAGAGCATTGCTACTAGGCAGTCCCCAAAAGATCCTTTCTGAATCAGGGAATTTTCGAGATTTAACCAGTGTTGAGAGTGAGGAGATTGCCAGTGCAGTAGTAAGGGTTCAAGCACTGATGCAATATTATACTGAAGTAGGTTCGGTACAGATAGGCCGCCCTGTTTACATTTCCTGTAGAGATATTGTTTCTGAATTCTAGGTTTTTTGGAATTCCATATGAATTTTAACAGTTGATTTTGGAGTTTGTTAAGTAGGGCCTTGGGGAACAGGAAGGGGAGGGCCCGGGAAATATATAGGAACCGCGGTAGGAGGACCATTTTAGCTAAGTTAATACGGGCTAGCCAAGATAATGAAAACTTATTAAGCTTGTTAATCTCTTTGGTCATAGTTAGGTTGAGATCAGAGAGGTTTTCCTCAATAGTAGTTGCAATGTCTGGGTAAATTTTAATGCCTAAATAAGGAATATATGTGTCTGCCCATATCATATTTAAATGTGACAGTTGACTCTTAAGAAGTGGTGGGCATCTGATAGAAAGAATAATCGATTTGGTTATGTTCAGTTTATAATACGATATCCGGGCATAGCGGTCTAGTAACTCTAACAAAGCAGGCACAGAAGTGTCTGGTCTTTGACACACAATTAGTATGTCGTCGGCATATAAGCTTATTTTGTGGAAGTTATTTTTAACCTCAATCCCTGTTATCTTTGCAGATTGCCGAATATGCTCTGCCAGGGGCTCCGCACACAGATCGTATATCAAGGGGGATAAAGGACATCCTTGCCTTGTTCCGTTAGTGATATAAAATTTATCAGATAGAAAACCTGATGCAAATACCCTGGCAGAAGGGCAAGAATACAGGGCAGAGATAGCAGAGAAAATCCAACCATCAAAGCCAAACTTCGTCAATGTCTTTCTCATATAATCCCAATTAATTCTGTCGAATGCTTTTTCGCCGTCTAATGACAGGAGAGTAAGGGGAATATTCTGAATGTTAGCTAGTTCGGATGATATATTCAACACCCTAGGCGTAGCCGTCGACGCGCTTCCTACCTTTATGAAAGCCTACTTGGTCAATTTACTAAACTGTGGGAGTAATTTCATTGATCCTATTGGCTAATATTTGGAGAAAATTTTTATATCCATTTAGCAGGGGATCGTTCTTGTATTCCGTCACCTTCCGGTTCTATCGTAATCCCTGGTTTTGTGAATTGTAGAGATATGACGCATAGCATCCTCTGCAGGAGGTTCCTTTTTTTCCACAATAGATTTAAAAGTAGAGGACATTGAGGGGATAAGACACCTGGCTAGGAGTTTTTAATACTTCATTTGTGAGACCCAGTCTGGTCCAGGGACTTGTTTACATTTCAATGTTTAATAGGTTCTTCTATTCTGTGTTGGGTAATAGGTTAATTTAAGTCTTTCAAGTGTCCTGTGAAGGGAAGAAGTGAGCTCTCTTTAAAGAATTAATCACGACTGGTTCAAAGGCTTTAGGGGTGTCATGTCTGAAGATATATTGTAATAGGGAACCATAATATCGAAGCCGAAGGCATTAGAATTTTTTTGCGGATCATAAAATTTTGTTGTTAAGAGTAGAGGTAAGTAATGTAAGGTATACGGGATTTAGCTTGAATGTTTTTTAACCCTACTTGCCATAACTTAAACCATGACCTGTCTCCCTGTAGGTAAAAGGTTCCATGCATTTACTTAGAAGGGATTCCGTATTTTGTGGAGGTGCAGGAGGTTAAAGTTTACTGTCGGAGGTTAGTTAATGCCTCTTAGACTATGTGACCCATTAGTTATTGAATTGCATCTATAGAGCATTTGAATTTGCCTAAATATCATTAAGTAAGTGACTCTCAAGCACGTTATCCACCTTATGCGGATATTTTCATAAATATGCCCCTAATAAAATGCCTTATGCGCACACCATAATGTTCAGTCTGACAGATACTAGAGTGGATATTCAGTTCAAAAATTCTTTAGAAGTTTGAGTAACTTCTCTCATAATCTTCTCAGATTTGATCAAGAAGTTGTTTAAATCGCCAAGGTGAGTGGAAGGAGGTTGTAGGGTGGTTTTGTATATTTAAGAGGACTGTGTGAATGATCCGACCACCGTTTTACAGCCAATCTCCGAGCCAGTGACGGACATCAGTGGGCTGACCTATTTTAGCAAGAAAAGTCATTCTAAATTGGGTGTTACGAGCTGTCTGAATAAAAGGTAAAGGTCTCTGTTCTCTGGATGAGCAGAACTCCAAGGATCATGGAGTTTTTTTCTCTAAATTAATGTGTTAATTCTGGAGATGAAGGTGAAACCTACACCGGTTCGATCCCTGTTTTTATCAATCACTTGTATGAAGTCTTCCCACATCACCATGTATGGCCTTTAGCAACTTTTTTATAGCCATTGTTATTACATTTGTGATAAAGGTAAATTTGGTGGGTGATTTGGGGCATAGATTCCCAATTAGCGTGTTACATTAATGAATTTAAGTGTGCAGAGGAAATTATGTACCTCCCTCCTGGATGGTATATAATAGTTGGATTTGGGGAAAAAGCAATCGAATTGTTTATAAATATGATATTCCATCCAGCTTTTTTTTATATCTTTTATGCGGCATGGAACAGCTGAGGGAAACTTCTATGATGGAGTCTGGAATGTGTCCTTTTTTACACAAATGGGTTTCCCTGTACGCCAGCCCACATCCGCAGCGACTTAAGGACTTCTTTCCAGAGCAGCGTCTCTTAAACGGAGTTGAGACCGTTTACATTTAAGGATAAGAATTTAATAACCCAATGTAAAAATCTATAGAAGATCGTACGATACAACGTAGTTTTGGTTAACAACACAAATATGAAAAAGATTCATGAATGAGGTTGAGAAAATTACAATATGGCCAAGTAAACAATAAATACAACAGTAAACGAACCACAACATCATAGTAGCAATGAATTTTCAGAAAGTAAAGAATAATAAAAAACCTGTGGATTCCAGAAGTGAAGGATCATTGTGTGGCAAGTCACTGCCTATCCTTGGCAAGGATACGCCGAGGTAATATCAAAAACTTGCTTTAAGATGTTATCCCCCACCTTTAGCAAGCTAATCAATGCAAACTCCAGGAGAGACAAAGAAATTTTTTTTCAATTCTTTTTCCTTGTTTTTGTGCGGTACGTAGTACATCAGTGCACCAAAACATTTTTGGCCTGTTTAATTTCTCAACCATAGTGGTGTGATCACCTCCAGTTTAGATTTCGTTTTCTTTATTGGTGTGGTAGCCGGGGGAGATAGCAGATTCCAAGAAAAGAGGAGGTCCCTTACCGCTGCTGGTGAGGAACATATTGATGTTTTATTATCTTTTAGTACCATCAATTTCACCGGGAAGCCCCAATGATAGCTTATATTGTTGTCTCGTAGTATTTTAGTAAACGGTGCGAACTCTCGCCTTTTGAGCATTGTCCCTGCAGACAAGTCCAGGAAGATGGAAATGTTAGCGAATCTCTCTGGGAGTACCACCTTGCCTCTTAGGGCTTTTAGAAAATTTTCTTTGGTCTTAAAAAAGTGTATTCTTGCAATTACGTCCCTGGGTACAGAAGATGGTAAGTGCTTGGGCTTCGGCAGTCGATGAATACGGTCTATCTCAAGATCTTTTGTGATGCATCAGGAAGAGCTAGCGCCAACAGGTCAGTAAGAGACGGGGCAAGTGCATCAACAGAGACGGTTTCAGGGACCCTCCTTATGCGTATGTTATTTCTTTGTGACCTGTCTTCAGGGTCTAATAATTTGGCCGATATTTCTGTACTTCCTCCTCTAAAACCATAATTGCGTTGATCATTAAGGTTATGAGAAGTTGTTAGTTTTCCGCTACCTTCATTTCAAGAAGGTCAGTCCTTGAAACAAGGAGGTTTCGGATATCAGCTTGAATCTCAGACATCATTTCCTTTAAAATCTCTCTGTAGACTCTCTCAGAAAGACATGAAAAGCTTCTGCATGGTCCTTTCCATCAATGAAAGGTTTGGATCTGTGTCATTCTTGGGATTCAAATTCTAAGGACTTGAATCCTACTGGGTAATGATGAAAGTTAGAAAAGGAATTCCCTAACTTCTAAGGTTGACCGCGAAGGTGAGGTCTGGTGGGAGAATTCAGGTAAGTTTTACAGGTATAACTTTTGGGGTCTTTTTTGGAGGAATTTCCTCATATTTCTTCTTTTAAATGTATAGACAATGGAAATGATTTTTGCAAAGTTAAGGTGAGTTGTAGACCTCGTTAAGCTGAACGGAGTAGAAAGACACTACAAATTATGTGTAAACACCCCGTTCTGAAGATCCAGGTGTGGCACAGGTTTCCTTATAGGGCCTGGGATTGGTTTAGGAAAATCGGATGTAAGTAGGATTATTGAACTTGAGTCCTGTAGGTTTTGGTTAAGTACAAAGTCTCTACCAGGGGAACGCAAGTGAAAGAGTGTTATCTTAAACAGCTCAGGGTTGCTGTAAAGCAGAGTAAGGGTGATGATCACTCCAAAAAAGGTCAGTCAGGGAGTGGAAAGGATTTCTGCATAATGAAGCAATCAATCAGGAATTTGCAGAACTCTGCGTGTTACACCGCCTTCCAATCGGATTTATTCACCGGAAAGATGAAGAGAGTTACTGTGAATGAGTGTTTGGTCCTGAGGGGCCCTCATGGGGTATCCAGCTGAGTATCGAAAGAATGTATATGTGGGTCGTTCCAACTGGTAGGTTGTTTACTGTAAATGAGGTACAGGGTAATTTCAGGAATTCTGCAGGAGGTAACTAAAATTTCACAATTTGAAGGAAGTTGTCCTGATGACCTGCAGATCATAGGTAGATGAAGGCGCTATTATCAGAAGATTTATAAGCTGATCAAGGTCTGGCTTATTATGGGTGTATATTAGGTCTGAGATCCCCAGATCTAAATGATATACATTGATGTTCTACAGGGTTTTCAGCTGTGGGAAATGATTTTATTTTCAGGGTGCTGTGCACTTCTATGGTGATAGAAGATATCAGTGCAGCTTAGGATGGCCGCGGCAGCCCCAAGGTGTCCATTAGTTCTGTGAGCTCGACCCTGTCAATGCAGCTGTTAGATTAAAGGAATGTCTGCCTTTTATTAGGGGCACTAAACCGGGACTGTGCAGAGCTGTAATCCCTATGGGATTCTCTATGTGTGAGACTGGGAAGCAGAGTGGATATGGGGATTTCCCCTAGGTTACTCACGGCCTCCTGTGTTCTTGTTACAGCCGTGCGGTGTGTGCTTGTCCGGCACTGGGTATCTCCCCAGGAGTGAGAGGGTCTGGAGATTGTCGCCGGAGCTCACTAGCAGGTAAGCCTGTTTGCAGGGATCGCTGCTTCAGAGGTTTTGGTCTTCAGTACGAGCTGCAGGGGTCCCGCTGTTGTGCGCTTTCCCGCGCTGTCTCGCTTTCTCTCTGCCGGCTCCAGCAAGTTTCGGTCTCAGCGCTGCCGATATCCAGCAAGACCAGGATTTTTCCTTGTCCTGTGTTTCCCAGGATGGTCCTGCGTCCAGCTGTTGTCTGGATGCCCGCAAACAAGGGGATTATTTGAGCCGTTTATGGACTTCTCCTACGGAGCTGCAGAGTTAAGCGTCCGGCGCCATTACCAGCTAGGCCACGCCCCCAAAAGAAAGTTTCTTTTACTGAGTGCAACTGCAGAAAAAAACTTAGTTAACCCTTGGATGTAAATTGCGCCAAAGAATTGAGCCACCACAAACTAGTAGCTTTGTAGCGTGTTACAACTGCGTGTTTTCTACGCCACACAACAAGAGATAAAATTGTAATTAACCTTTGCTTGTGAATTAGGCTACAGGAAAAATGTATATATTTTGGCGGTGAAAATGACGGTTTCTGGGAGTCACCACAGCTGAATGACAACGCTTAATTAACCCCTGGATGTAAATTGCGCCAAAGAATTGAGCAGCCAAAAATGAAGTGGTATTTGTATTGTAAAAACGCTGTTTTCTTTAAATGAATACAACAGGAACTGGCTTAGATCCCCCTTGGATATTCAATGTGCTGTGAGCAGATAGGATTTAAATGTATATGCAGCTGCAGTGGACGCACACAGGATTTCAGATCCAATACCCCAAAAAATCAGAAATAGAACGTTAAGAGAAGCAGTCTCTGAGACAAGCTGAGACACCTCACAAAAATCGCTGTATAAAAATCAGTTGTAACAATCAGCCGCGGCAGAACCTTCCCTGATCAGTACAGTGAGAGGAGTGTGAGCTCCCAGCGTCGCGCCCGGACTTATATAGTGCGGTGACGTCACAGAATCCCGCCGGTCTCTGATTGGCTTCATCTCTGCACATGTCATGCAGGCTATGCCCTTCTTCCTCCCAGAGTGCTTTGCCCCATGTAACACCATGTGCTCGCAGCCATTTTATCAATGAAAAGCACGCTTCATTCACCCGAAGTACCCCAAACTTCGACTTCGTTCAGAACCGAAGTTTTCCTGAAATTCTAAACGAATTCCACTTCATTAGAATCAATTCGCCCATCTCTAGTTCCTGTGCTTTTCCTCCTGGCGGTGTTGACGAGCTCCTGTGCAGTTCCTCGTGGTGTTGTCATGTGCCTGTGCTGAGTTCCCCTGTCCTGTGGTGGTCCAAGTCCCCCTGTCCTCATCAGCAGCATCTTGGTATGTGACCCCCTAGGCCCTGCCCTTTTGTATTCTACACGTCTTGCGGACTGTGTTCCTGTATCTAGGCCAAAGCCATATGTCGCTGACCGTGGTAGGTGGAGTTCTGTCCTCGTGGTCCCAAGGATCCACTTACCCACCTTGTATTAGTTTCAAGGGCTTGTTTCATGTACAGTTGTGTTTGCCTTAATAAAGCCTTGAAAGGTAACAGGTGGTCTGTGGTCTCATTATATGTAAAACAGTTGTTGTACAAAATAAAGGCTTAAACCTTTTAAGCAGAAAGGACATTTGTGGTGGTGAAATTTCTAAATTTTCAATCAGAATTTTTTTTACATATTTGATACCCAAGTGGTGAGAGATGTAAGTGCACAGAGCGGACACATCAAGTGTCAGAATAATGCATTCATCACTGGGAGGAATTTCAGTTAGTAATTTTATCAACTGGTTGGAATCTCGTAGATAACTGGATAAAGAAATTGCATATTTCTGGACAAGAGATCCTTATAATCCGACAGCTGATCCTGGAGATACTCGGTCTCCCGGGAGGTGAAGTAAGGGATGTATGCACCTTAAGTAGGTGATAAAAGATGGATACTTTGGTTCTCTGATAAAAATTAATAATTGTTCTTGTTAATCTGAGACCCCCTGAGTCAGACCAACATTAAGTAAAACATGTCAGTCTGCTTGTATAGCAGGAATAGGGACAAAATCCAACATTTCATAAGAGGCGTCTGAAAGGAAGTTTAAAGCTTCTTGACAATAGTAATTATAGTTCATGATTACCCTACCCCTTCCCTTATCAGTGGGTCTTATAACCATTGCACTACTTTTTTAATATACACTTTTAATGAGATTATATGGATTTGAATAAGATTCGCGTGGAATCTTCTGTATGTCCTCATTGACTAGATTGTAATATGTTTTTAGAAAGTGGCCCTGCCAATGAATGGGTGAGAACTTGGGTACATTCTTAATCTGGAACAAGAAGGTGTTCCATCCAGAGCAATAGGAGCAGTATCACAATTTAAATCAGCAAAAATGTTTTACCAACCATATTTATCCCCTCAGGATTCTCATCAGAAATAGCTGGGTTTAGAGCAAAATGCCTAGAAAATGCAAGTCTTCTCTCAAAATCATGAAAATCCAAAAATACATTGAAAGGGTTGATTTTATTGCTGGTAGCAGAGTAAGATAATCCTTTCTGCAGTAAGGAATTCTCTTCAGGAAATAAAGTGTTGGGAGAAAGATGATAGATATTTATTTTGGCAACAGAATTAGTTGTGGTCTGTACCAAAAAATTATCATTAAAGGGGTTGTCTCACTACAGGAATTACTGCCTTATATATTAAAGAAGTTGAAAAAACAAGTAACTATTCAATATGTGTCCATTATCAGTGTCCTACCTATTCCTCGATATCCTTTCTTGTAGGGGCTGCATCAGCTCATGTGGTTGCTATAGCTATAGACCTGTTTGATCTATCCTGACAGGCTGCCAGCGCTGGTCGCTATAGCTACAGACCTGGCTTCTACTGCAGCCTAGTTTAAGCCAGTAAACATGGCCCTGAATTCAAAATGAAACCAAGAAGACAGGACAAATCTATGTAGTGAGACAACCCCTTTAATTATAGAGGTAAAGTCCTGAAACTCCATCTGTGGGATTTTCAATTGCTTTGTTATAATTTATTAAAAATGATATGATAAAAGGTTTACTCTGGGATATGTATCTTTTGATCCAGCTCTATTACTGTGTACTTGTTCAGGTTTTTTTTCCCCTCTTTCGGCACAGGAGGAAGTCGTGCTGCTCTTCTCAGTAAGTGTGCTTTTGTTATTATTAAAGGGGTTGTCTCACTACATTGATTCATTCCCTCATCCTGTATTTTTTGTTTCATTTTAAATTTTCAGGGGGTGTTTACGGGTTTCTTTTAGCGAATAGAAGCCAGGTTGTAGCTGAGCGACCAGTGCTGCACCTTCGGAAAAGATCAAACGGGTCTGTAGCTATAGAAAAATATGCTGGCAGACTAGGGGAGAGATCAAACGGTATTTTGTTTTAAAGAAACCAGTGCGGGCAGTATGGGGAGAGATTAACAGGTTGAACTATGCGACTTAGGAGCGATGCAGCCCATAAAAGAGGGGATATCTCAGAAAGTAGGAAAATGTTAAGGACCACATTGAAAAGTGACTTGTTTTTCCCAGGATCTTTAAAACATGGGAAACAGCGACCCCTTAGAAAACCCCTTTTTAAAGGTATTTTAATATGTGTGAGAGAAACATGTGCGGATCCAGTATCCAATTACGAGGTTCATTAGATGTACACTAGTTTCTGTGATCAATTTCAGAATGAGCAGTATTGGTCGCTTCACACGTTTTTCATTTTTACTTGTCATTCTTAGGTATAACTTGGTCCCTGAATATTTTACCTTTTTTTCTTTTAATGTAAGTATCCCCCAAAAAAGTCGTACCCCGTCCCCCTTTCTGAAAATTTTATTATATTTTTTAAGGGGGAAACACTGAAGATCTGAAACTTTGATAAAAATGTAAAGTAGTCGTCCCGGTTTTGTATCACGGGGGAAAATTTTGGTGCCTTCAAAATAATCAACCAGGCTAAATGTCAAAACCTGGGGGGACAACAGTGAGGACACCCGAGGTGACAAAAAAAGTAGAACCCCCTAATGACCACAAAGAGAGTAACCCAAAATTTAAAATGGAAAATTTTTGTCCAAAATGTAATATTTTGTGTGACCACGTTATTTCCAGACTGTCGTAACTTTAAAAGCATGGGGGTACTAAGGGTTCACAGGTTTCAGCCAATGGAAACCTCTTCCCCCCTCCATGACAACAACAAGGAGTTGGGGATGTTAGAAAACCCTTTTCCCCCCCACCTTCCATTTAAAGGATGCCCCAAGATGCTAAATAGGATTTTTGCATTTTCTTTACAAGCCTGTGGTCATCCCGGAGCTGTGTTTTGAGGTTGTTTATGTTTTTAAAACTGAATAGAAAAAAAAAATCAGCTCACCTGATCCATTGCTGCAGGGACCCTCCGGGCTAGGGAGATAGCCCTATACAAAACCAAACTTTGGCCAGCATCCAAAGGCCCAATAAAAAATCCAAAATTTATGATTTAAAATTAAAATAAAACGGCAAAAATGCACAGGGGGGATGGGAAAGAAGCTTTCGCTTTCAGGGCGCTTCCCCCTTAATCATGCTGTTTTTTCACGGAAACAAAAGTGTTTAAATATACAGGGTGATGAACACTGTATAGCTCACCGTGGAGAGAAGAGGCGTTGAGGAAGATGACAACAAAGCCGGGGCCGGTCCATGTTCTGCAACGAACATATCCGTACCATGTGTAAAACCCCCGCGCCTGCGCAAATTATCGCACCCAGACACGACGCGCGTCACAAAAAGAGTCGGGCCGAAGCGACCCAGAGACGGAATCTTCCCCAAAACCCTTTAGTCCGGGGCACGCAGGGGGACCCTGCGCACCGACTGTGAGAATCCGCCGCGCCTGCACCGACGAATTGGGACCAAAAAACGGACGGGCTAGGCAAAGACAGCATAGACATGGGGCGCGATACATAGGGAATGACAACAGACGCCCAAAACTCTGACTGCGGGGACAAAAAACCTGAGATAAAAAAAAAAATAAAATGAAATACAAATCTCAAATACACAAAAGGGTGAGCCCACACAAATATAAGCCCTAGGGAAACAGAAAAAAAAAAAACAGAAACAAAAAGAGCAGTATCACAAAAAAAATTGAAAAAAAAAAAAACCCTATAAGAAATACTGAAACAGCCGGGCCCTATAAAAAAATTCAAATTAAAACTTTAAAAATGATAAAGGTTTTTCATTTCTATGGGAGGCATAAAGGGCACTATGGGGTTTAAAGTAAGGGCCCCCAAAAGGCTTCTCTATCACGTAATCGGTAAATAAATTACCTCCTCGTTTGCCTAACGGGACTTTTCTATAGCAAATCCCCTGAAAAATTTTTTTCTGGTTGGTGAAGTTTTTAAAATGTCGGCAGCTTTAGAAATATTGCGATTGCGGGATTTTCAAAAATTGAGGTGTTCAACACTCGAATTTAAAATTTTGCCGTGTATTGGAGCCAACATAATACAAGTGGCAGGTGTAATTCAATGATGAGACTACAGGGAGATTTTAAAATTTAAGTTTTTGTTTAATTTTGTGCTCCCCGAGATTGAAAGGACTGAGTGACCTGAGAAAAAGAGCAAGTCTTACAAGGGTATGACCCCACTTTTAAAATCCCCGATTTTTGAGCCAGTTGGTGGAGGGTTGGGGGGTCGACAGAGTAGGACCCCCAAAGAACTGCCTCTATGCGAGGACTCTGGCTACCAACCTGCAGCCCGTGCCAAAACATTTTTTATAGATTTATCTTAAAAAGTATAGGGGTATTATAAAAAAATTTTTTTATGGAGGGAAAAAAGTGTGTTGTAATCCCTACCAATGTGGGAATATTTTAAACACGTTTGATACCGTTGCGAAAGTAAAGATGTTTATGGCTTTGCGATCACAATGTGTTACGCACTTTAATAAACCCCACAGTGGGGAACCTCTGGAGAAAGGGGTTGCTGAATGTTGTGAATTCTTGATAAAATTTTTTTGTGCGAACAGTTGGTTTTGGGAGGGTTAACTCCCTGACGGGAGGAAAACTGCGTGTTTAGGATAAAAAATAGGTAGTTAGGTAGTGTTACCGCTAAACCGGTTGTGGGGAAAGTTTTTTTTTGGATGTAATGGTCGGGGGACCTGTTAATGTTAAGTTAAGAGGAAACTTGTGTTTAATCAAAAGTATGGTGAATTTCAGGGGTTTAAAAGGATTGTTTTTAAGAATTCGCAAAAACAACAACTGTCATGTAAACTCCTCGTATAAAAAAAAATGTCCTCTAATACCTCCTACCACTGGGCGTCCGAAAAAAAAAGGGTTTTGGTTTCAGAAAAAAAATACATGTCCAAAACCCGGGCTAACTAAAATTAGCAACAGGGTAAAATTTGGGCCCCCTGGAAATCCCCCGAACTGTAAAAAAAAATGGTTTTTTCAAAGAAAAAAAAATTGTGGGCATAAGAAACCGAACTGTCAAAATAAAAATTGCTGCAAATCAACCGAAAAATCACTGTATTGACCAAAAATGAAATTCAAGAGCCCTGAGTGCGACGTCCAGTGGTATGGAGGTATACAGGATTCCACATCACAAAAATCCACGAGAAGTGTGAAAGCCAAAATAATTTGGTTGAGCGATTTTTATCGCAAAGTTAAAAACGGCAAGGGTTTTTATGGGATTGAAATTTCCCCGATCATCGATAAAATTTAAAGGGTTTAAAAAGTGCTCACTATTAAGATCGCGCCATTTTCGGGCTTCCTGTAATTTTGGTGGCCAGCAAAACAGTTTAAAAATAGGCAGGGTGAGGTGTTGGTTGCGATTGGCTGGGAAAAAACACTGACCTCGTTTCT
>JAODAL010046859.1:0-30507 GCA_025379985.1 Phyllomedusa bahiana
ATTGGTTTTTGGGTCAAAAAAAACTTTATGTCCAAAAAAATTAAACCCAAAGGGTTGGGAAAAATGTGGAGGGAAAAGGGGGGAAAGATAAAGGATTTTTTTTTAAAGCTTATTTTTCCCCTACTGATGAAGCCCTTTGGGAACCCATAAGACAAAAACCCCAATCGGGCCGAAAGGGGAAAAAAATTTCTTTCCCTGATCCCAAATTTTTCCATGGGGGGGCCTGGGTCCAATATTTTATATGGCTACATACTTTATAAATTTATTTTTTGGGTAGAAAGGGTGGTTATTTTAATAGAAAGGGGTTTTATCTAAGCCTTTTTTGAAACTCTCAACTGTTCTTGCGTGCCCCAGCTCCTAAAGGGCAGATTTATTCCCACAGAAAAAACATTTTTTCAGGGGGAAGAAGGCTTTTTTTTTTCTGGAGATTGAATCTTTTTTTCTCCAACAAAGGAAAGGGTCCCCTTGTGTTTTGAAGGGGTTTTTACTTTAAAAAAATAGTTTTTCCCCTCCATATTTTTGTAGTGGCCTTTTTTATATACTTAAAAATAAAAATCATTTTTTTCCCTCAAGACTAAATAAGTTTCATTCTTTAAACCCCCTTTTAAATTTAATTTAAATGTTTCCCTTTTTCCCCTAATTATTTTTTGGTTGGGTTTCATCTTTGCCCCTTTTTCTCTTACTTCTTTTACATTTTTTTTTTTTTTTTTGTAAACATAATTTTATTAAATTTTTAAAATAACAAAAACTTTACAATAACTGTCCATTAGTTTTAGATACCACTTGATACACAAAGAAATAAATAAAAAAGAATTAATTTAAGTACAAAAAAGAAAATTTAAAAAGGGAAATGAAAGTACAAAAAAGCACTAATGAAATATTTTGGGGGCATCATAAAAAATAAGGTGAAGCAAAAGACAGCCTCCATCTTCACTAAAGAAAGAAAACAAAAAAAAAATTAAAAATTTAAACCCCCCCTTTCCCAAAAAACAAACAAAACAAAAAACACAAAACAGTGGTACCCATCCAAAAGTTATGAAATAAAAAGACCATAATCACATACCCCTATTAATCAAGTAAGGCTGGAATAAAAGGGAAAACAAAACTTTTGCTGGTACAAGGGCTGCAAATCTTCACAAGGCCCCCCGTCCCCACAACACCCGAGGGAAAAAAATAATAAAAGGATAAATTCCCCCCAAATTTTCTGAGGGCACAGTTCCCAAAAGGGAGTAACCAGGGGCATGGTGCCCAGGATATGGCTGGGGTAAAGCCCCCCATGTTAGGGGAAATACGGACATCCAAAGCTCCCAAAAAAAAAAATTTTTTGGGGGTAAAAAGGAGGGAAAAAAGTTTTTAACCCATGGGGGGTGTAAAAAAAGCGGCATGATTCCTTAAAATTCTCCGGGGGGGGTTAAAAGTTCCTATGACCTGCTCCCAAATTTTTTTAAAAAAATTTGTAGAGCAGGGGGGTTTCCTTAGTCCTGATGATGTCAAATTCTGTCCTTTTCCCAGTTTTATGTTTTACCGCCTGATCACTTCCGGGCAATGTAGGGGACATTTGGGCTCCAACCTTTTGGGCCCAGGAGGCTTCTTTTGGGCCCGCTAATAAAAAATTTTTCAAAAGTAGGGTTCCAAAAAATGTTTGGTAAATTAGGGAAAAAAAAAACAGGAGCTTTTTTGGGGCTCTAAATTTAAATGACACCGAAATTTAAAAATTCTAATTTTTATGATTTGTCCCTAAAAACCTTCTTTTTTTTCCACACAAGGTTTCCATAAAAAATATTTGGAAAAACAAAATTTTTTTTTTTTCCGTGGGGGAGTCCCACCCCTTGGGGCAGGACGCAAAGGGTTTCTGGAAAAAGCTGGAATGGGGGGGATTTTAAAAGGGCCGAAAATTGCGAAATGGGAAATTTTCTAAAGAACGGGGACCCTCCACTTTTTCACAAACTATATATTTATGGATTTTCACCATCCCGGGAAAATTTGTATTAGAGATTTTCCGGGTTTTAGGGTAAAAACCTTCTCCCAAATTTGGGAAAAAATCCTGCAAGGCCCCCCTCGTTTTCCCCTAAACCCCCCTACGAAGTCCCCACATATAGCGCGATGGGAAAGGGGTCTGTTGAAGAAGTAGGGCCAAAAAACATTATCAAAAGCATTCAATTAAAAAAAAAACCCGGCCCTCATGTCCTTACTTCTTAAAAACTCACAATTTGGGGGGGAAGCCAAAAAATGGGGGATGTTGGCAAGGGGTTATTTTTGAGATAATTCTGAGAGAGAGAAAAATCCTTTGGGTGGGAAGGGTGAAAAACCTGGGGAAATAGTTTAAAACCCCCCTTATTTCCCCCCAAGGAACCTTTAAAATTTGGGGGTTACCCAAGGGGGGCCGGGTTTGAATTCTGGGGTCCATAGATAGGAAGGTATTTACTGGTGGGGTTTAGGGCAAAAAAACGGGGTTCCCTACGGCCTTCCAGGCTCCGATAAATGTCCCTCACAATGAGGCTATGTTTCCCACCCCCTTGGGGAAGAGAAAGAAATTTGGTATGAAAAAGGGCCCCTTGAAGCTTCCATGGGTGAACCAGTGCCCCCTCATTAGAGAGATTGGAATATCGGAAGACTGTTTAACCAAATCCAAACCCTGACCCCGGGGCGGGTTTAATTGTACAACCTAAGATCCGGAAAATTTCCAGCCCCCCCCCCCCCCCCCCCCCTCTATCCTTTGGGGAGGAAATTTCACTAGGTTTTAACCCGGGGGGCCGTTTTTTTTTCCATAGGAAAGAAGGGGAAAGCGGAAAAATTTTTTTTAAAGGGGGGGGGGGGGACATCTTTATGTCTAAGCAATAAGGGATTGTTTTTTAAAAAATAAAATTTAATTTTTGGGAAAACGTCATCATCTTGAGAACATGAGCCTTACCCGGAGAAAGGGGGAGGGGAAGATGCATCCATCGTTCAGTTTCTTACCTTTTTTGAAAAACGGGGAGGGGATTAATTGGGTTTAAATAAAGGGACTCAGGGACTTAACGATATTTTTTTTCCCAAAATACTTGATGGAGGCACCCTCCAGGGATATAGTTAAATTTGCGAAGTCGATTTTGAAAAGGGTGAAAAAAGCAGGGGAGGGGACCCAAACAATTCTGACTTAGAAACTTGCCCTTGAACCCCAAAAAAGGGACCAAACTCATTAACAATCTAAAACCATGGGAACCCCCTCCACCAGGGGGGGTCAGATAGATAAACCCAGAAGATCATCAGGAATAAGGATTTCCTTTAAATTATTGGAAAACCCGTAATTAATGCCGAAAAGGGGATCTAGTTTAGGGGGCCGGGCCTCTGGAGAGGGGCTCTATGGCCAAATTAAACGTAGGGGGGATAATGGGCATCCGGGCGAGGGGCCTCCCCCCCAAATGAATGGCCCTGGGAAAGAAAACCCGGGGGTATAGACCCTGGGCTTGGGGATTGGAAAAATAGGGGAAGAGATAAAGAAGGGGAAGGTTTCCCGGGAATCCAACCCGCCCATCACTTCCCCCAGCCATCTCCACTGACCCTGTCAAAACCTTTTTTCTGCATCAATGGACAGGACAGCTGGAAGGGATGAACCCCCGGGTTTGCTTTTTGATTTCCCCATCCAGAACATTAATGACTTTACAAATTAGAGACGGCGGGCCTCCCCTTTAAAACAAATTTCCCATTTTGACGGGGAAAAGAAGAGTGGCCGGGCCTTTCTGCCAACCCCTTAAAAAATGTTTTTTTAAGTAAATTTTTAAATTAATAAAATTTGGGGGGAAAAAGGGAGGAGGGAGGGGACACGCCTTTTTCCGGGCTTGGGTTAAAACTTTTTAAACCCATGTTCGAATGTCGGGGGAGGGGAGTTTTTAGTCGGGAAATAGTTTTAGAGTTTGGTGGTTAAAGGGGTTGATTTCCCCAGGTTTTAAAAGGGAATCTTGTAAATTCTCCTGGGGAACCCCCGGGGGCCCCCCCGGGGATTATTCCCCAAAGTTCAATTTAACCCTAGAGATTTTTTTAAATTTTTGGGCCCGGGTTGGTTAAAAGTAGTCCCTTTTACCCTCCCCTCCCTGAAAGGGAGGGAAAGACGACGGCCCAACCCAGCCCTGAGGGGTTCCCTTTCCTCGGGGGTTTCTGGTGAAAAAAAATTTGCCCCAAAACTCCCCCCCGAAAGGCATTATTAATAGAAATTATAAAAATTTCCCTTGGGAAAAATTTTTCCCACATGAGCCCTTTTCATGCATAATATTGGACCCAAGTTAATCCCCTTACCCAAATTTGGCCAAAAGCCCCCCGCTTTGTTCCCAAACCCTGAAAAATTTTAGTTTACATCCGGACCCCCCCGGGGACACCTCTCTATACTCCAGCCAGCGCTCTACCCCTTTTTATATTAGCCCCTTTTTGGATTTTTGGCTGCAGGATTGGGGTTGGAGAGAAAATTAGTGTAAGATTGCCTAACCCTTTCCCTCACTAAACCCAATCTAATTTGATCCGCAACCCACCTTCCGACGGGGTTAGTTTAGCAATCAAGGGGCCTCTAATGCCCGTTTAGCTGTCTCCCAAAGAAAACCCTGGCTCCTTCCTATCCCCCGGGGTTGCCCTTGTAAAAATTGGCAGCCACCCCCCTTTGGGAAACAAATATTAAAAAGTCCTCGCCCCCAAACAGGTAAAGAGGGAACCCAAAGGTAAT
Organism: Phyllomedusa bahiana; assembly: GCA_025379985.1. Taxonomy (NCBI): domain Eukaryota; kingdom Metazoa; phylum Chordata; class Amphibia; order Anura; family Hylidae; genus Phyllomedusa; species Phyllomedusa bahiana. The sequence continues at coordinate 4,691 of JAODAL010046859.1, forward strand.
CTGAAACCCTTTGGGGAAAGGCAGCGTTTTACAGTTTGGGGAAAAGGGGGGCATAAATCTAAAATAACTAAATCCTTAATATCCACCCTTTGCAGGGTTTTTAGGGAGAGAGTAAAAATATAATGAATACGGGACCATAAATTTGGGTGGGGAAAGGGGAAAAAAAAGGAATGGGCCCTTTCCATAAAGGATGAAGAGACCTCCACGTATCAACCAAATGAAGTCTGAGTTTAAATTAGCCAAATGTGGGGGTTTCATGGAAAACGGAAAATCCCGGGGAGAGCTATCAGGGGCCCCGTTTTTTCTATCTTCCTGGGAAATTTAACCACAAGGTTAAAATCCCCTCCCACAATTTTTAAGAGGTAAAAGGGAAAATTTAGATAATTTGGTTTCTGTAAAGGGTTTTTTATAGAAAAGCCCCTTTGGGTTTGGGGGCATGGGGGAACCGTAGATTTTATAGATGGAAATAACTTCCCCCTGAAACTTTAAAGGGATACCTTTAACCCAAATCCGGCCCCCACTATAAAAGGGGGGGGGAAGCTAACAAAAATAAAAGTTTTTTATGGATAGGATAAGGGAACCCCAAATTTTTCCCTATTAATGGATGGAGAACCCAGAACGCGAGCCCACCCAAAGGCGGTTAAAAAGCCTGCTAAAATTTCTCCCTCCTCCAAGGGGGGGTTTTCCTGAAGGGGGGCATGTCTTTTTTTTTTTTTTTGAGGGCCCTTTAGAATCATAATTCCCCTTAGAAGGAAACCGCATTTCCTTTAAACCCTTCCATGATGGTTACTTGCATAAAGATAAGTAACAAAGAATTAATACCAGCAATGAATAAGGAAAATGGACCCCAACCACCAGGGAGAAAAGACCTTTTGACAAAACCCCCACAGCATTGCCCCGAGACCAAACTAAACACAGTACAAAAAAAAAACAAAAAGGGTACCAAAACAGAACAAAAAAAAAACCCAAATACTGGGGGCCCGATGCTCCTTATGTAGATAAGGGGGCTTTTTCCACTTGTAGAGGGGGGCCAACCCCAAACAGGAAACTCCCCGCCCAGGGGAAAGGGGGCTTATCCCCCCGCTCCCATTTTCCGGGCGCTCTTCAAAAAACCCTTTTGCGTGTTGGGGGGGAAATTCGGTCTTCACCCTCGGGGCGGGTCTGGGGGTGAAAAAGCCTTCTCCCCCAGCAGAGTCAAAAAAGGAACCTGAAATTTAACTGTGCCACTTTTCTGGAAATTTTCCTCGCACAGTGCATGGGGCGATGTGCCGATGTAAAAAAGCAGGTAGAAAAGTTTGGTAGGTCCCGATGTAGCAGAGCTCCGGCAACTGGGGTGTCCCTCCCAGGGTGGAGCGGGAACCGGGAACCCCACCCCCCCATTAAAATCTTTTTTATAATTTGGAAACCAGAACAAAAAAAAAAAAAAAAAACCATATTTCAGAGTTGCCACACCAATGTTTTAAAAATGCGGTAATATTACATCCTTTTCCCACAGTCCATCCCCTCTTTTAATGCCACAAAACCTGTATATCCTGCTACCCTTTTAGAGGCAGCTGATTGACTTTTTAGAGAGGGGCCGAATTAAACCCTAACAAGGGGAAATTTGGGTTTAGAATTAGGAAAATTTTCGTTCTGAACAAAATCAAAAGTTTGGGGTACTTCCCCGGGAAGAAGCGTGCTTTTGTTTGATAAAAAGGGCTGCGAGCCACATGGCGTTACATGGGGCAAAAACTCGGGGAAAAAAAAAAAAAAAGGAAATAGCCTGCTTTGACTTTGGGGCAGAAGGATTAAGGGCCAAACAAGCCCCGGGCCGCGACGCGGGGAGCTAAATCCCCGCTTTTCACGGGTACTGAGGGGGGGAAGGTGCTGCCACCGTTTGTTTATGAAAGTGATACTAAAAAAATTTGGTCTCAGAGACTGCTTCTTCTTCTTCTAATTCTAAATTTTTGGGTTTTTGAATTTGAAGTCCTGTGTGGGGCCAAGGGCAGCTGCATATACAATCCCCGGGCCAAATTTTATTAGGTACCCACCATGCTAGAAACCCGGGGTTTTGGACCCCCTTTTTCCTTTAAAGAACTCCCCTTCAATTTTTTCGGGGGCATAAAATTAAAACAAGGGGGTTGCAACGATGTTTTAAATTTGGGTTTCCCAAAGGGGGGGGCCCCAAAGAGTCCAAAAAATTTTCCCCACACCTTTGACCCCCACCACCACCAGCCTGAACCTTTGATACAAGGCGGGATGGATCCAGGGTTTCATTTTGGAAAACCCCAAAATTGTGACCCTACCAATCCAAATTTTCCCGGCAGCAGAAACCCGAGACTCATAAACCCAGGCAACTTTTTTTTTCCAAATTCATCTACTGTCCCAATTTCGATAAACTTGGGCAAAATTTGGCCTCATTTCCTTTTCTTAGCTTAAAAGGGAAGGGGGCACCCGGTGGGTCTTCTGCTGCTTGTAGCCATCTGCCCAAAGTTCCCGTACGGGCTTTTCACCCGGGGATGTCGGGTTCTCCCTTTACCTTTTTTGTAACGGGTGGCTATTTGAGTCACTGTTCCCTTTTTCTATCAGCTCAAACCCATCTCCCCAAATCTCCCCTTTTGACCTCTTGCTTTCAACAAGGAAATTTCTGCCACAGGACTGCCCGCTCACTGGATTTTTTTTCTTTTTCAACCATTTCCGTAAACCCTCGGGGGAGAGGGTTTTTTTTGGGGGAAAAATTTCCCGGGAAAATCGGGCAGTTTTCTGAAAAAACTCAAACCAGCCATTCTGGCCCCAACAACCATGCCACGTTAAAAGGCACTCAAACACCTTTCTTCCCCATACTGATGCTCTGAAATGCAGGAGATTGTCTTGACCATGTCTACATGCCAAATGCACTGAGTTGCTTTGGGCCAAAGGAATTTTGGGTGATTTAAAATTAAGTGTTAACGACAGTTTGGAACCAGGGGGACCTAATAAAAATGGCCGGTTTGGGTTTACATTTTAAAAACTATCTGCCCCAGCATATTGAAAAATCCAAAAGGGGGATCTTAAAACCTGTTTTCCCTTTTTATTTTTGTTTAAAAAAAAAAAAAAGGTTTTACAAAACCAAATACCAAATTAAATTTTTTGGTTTCTCATTTCTTTTTCCGATTTTAAACCCGGGGGTTAAAATTAAAACGTTTTGGGTTTTCCCGTTGTTTGGGCCCCAAAAGAAACGGGTTTTTTTTCAATCCAAAAAAGACATTTTTACTGTAGATAATTCCCCCAACCGAAGGTTTTAAAAAAAAAGTTTTTTTTTGTTTGTGTCCGTAAAAAACACCCATTTTAACACCGCTAAAAAAGGGTGGTAATTTTTGGGTTTTTTTAAAATTTTTTTGCGCAATTTTTCATCCCCGGGGTTTTAAATTTAAACATTGTTCTGCTGTCGTGGTTTTAACGGTGCGGCGCTGACAGATGTACGCGAGGCGCCGACCCCCTACATCCTGGGTTTGGATCCTCTGTGATCCCCCGCAAGGCGGGTGGTAAACTGGAGGACCACGCCAGGGAGCGGAGTCAAAGGGGGCCCCTGGGGCTTTTGCCAGAGCCCGCCGGCAAAGGTTGGGGTGGGCTTGGCGCGGGAAACCCCCAAATTCTCCCCACCCCTTGACTTGGGTATCTGGGTGACAGCCAGGTGCAGGACAGGAACACAGGAACATAGGAGAAAAATAAGGGAGGGCAGGGAAAACGTACTCAGGAACACAGCATTATACAGGGAGGGATAAACTTTCCATAACACCACAGATAACGGGAAAGGGAAATGGGCGGGGAAAACAAGGGGGACAACCCCGGAACATGGGCCCAAGGGAGGACACAGAACAGGGGGCAAAAGAAAATCAGACGTAACAAGGGAAAAGACAGAAGGTCAGGGGCCCCAGATGGCAAAAAGAAAAATGAACCACTTTTCCAGGGTTAAGTTTCCCCGAGATTTCTGGCAAGGGGCTCAAGATTTGGGAAAAACAAACCCGAGCAACAGACTTCAATGAACTGACCCACGAGTAGAAAAACAAAAGCCCTTCCTCTTATAGCCAAGGTCAGGGTGAAGAGGAATGTGCACAGAAAAAGGAAACTAATAAATAGGCAGGAAGCTGCCGCGCCACCCCTAGGGGCCAGATGCAAAGACCCGGACCCAGGAAGAAAAAACAAAATGGACAGGACAGGCAAGTACATAGCAGAAACAGGCGCCGGGAAACCCCCGCACAGGGACCCCCAGCAGAAACATGGCAGGCACGGGAAAGGGGCCCACGGTCCACCCGGGCAGGGACCGCCCGGGATGAAACCCTGACAGTACCCCCCCCCTTTAAAAAACCCCCCCCTCCCCTCCAAATCACAGAATGGGATTCCCCACAGGCCAGGGGGGGGGGGGGGGGGGGGGGGGGGGGGGGGGGGGGGGGGGGGGGGGGGGGGGGGGGGGTAGTGTAGGGGGGGGGGGGGGGGAATTTTTGGGGGGGGGGGGGGGGAAAAAAAAACCCAAAAACCCCAAATAAGGGGTTATTTAAAAGCCAGTATAATTTAAAAACCCCAGAAAAAGGAGGGGCACGGGAGGGAAAAAAAGGGGAAATAGGGGAAAATGGGAGGAACCCCGGGGGGGGACCATGACTAGGCAACAGAGAAAAGCTCAGGGGGGGGACCATGGGTACGGGAAACGACGGACGGGTCATGGCGGGAACCCTAGCCAGGGGGAAAAAGACGGACGGGGTTCTGGGCGGGACCATAGCTAGGCAAACGGACGGGCTCTGGGGGGGTACCATGAAGGGTAGGCAACAGGGCCGGGCGCTTTTGGGCGGGACCATGAGGGTTTGGCAACAGACGGACCTCTTTGGGGAGGACCATGAGCTAGGGAACAAACGGACCTCTGGGCTGGGCCATGACCTTTGGGGGAACAATCGGGCGCTCTGGGCTGGACCATGAGGGGGGGTCAAAACCGGGCGCTCTGGAAACCCCTTTAAACCCTGGGGCTAGGCCCCAAAAGGGCGCTCTGGGCTGGACCATGAGCCCAGGCCAAACCGGGCGCTCTGGGCTGAACCATAAACTAGGCCAAACGAAAGCTCTGGGCTGGACCATGAGCTAGGCCAAACGGGAAAGCTCTGGGCTGGACCATGGCAAGGCCAAACGGGTCTCGGGGGGGAACCAAAGAGCTAGGGGAACGGGGGGGCTCTGGGGGTTTCCCCTGAGCCCGCGGACCCGGGATACTGGGGACTCTGGGGGTACCAGAGCAGGCGGGGCAGGGAAAACTGACACTCCCGGGCGTACCAAAAGAGCCACGGAAAAGGGATACTGACACTCTGGGGATACCATTGAGGGCCCCCCCCGGACAGGGAAAAATGACACTTTTGGGCGTACCATGAGCCGGGAGCAGGGATAAATGACACTCTGGGCGTACAATGAAAACCGGGGGACAGGGATACTGAAGCTTTTGGGGATAACCCTGGGGCGCAGCGGGCAGGGATACTGGAACCCCCTCTGGGGATACCATGAGGGCCCGGGGGACAGGGATACTGACACTCTGGGGGTACCCTGAGGGCACCGGGGCCGTGGGTACTGACACCGGGGGCCCATGAGCCAGCGGACAGGGATACTGACCCCCTGGGGGCACCATTAGCCCCAACGGACAGGGGAACTGACAAACCCGGGCGTTTCCATAGCCCCGCAGGCAACGGGGGCAAACCCTCTGGGGTTTCCAAGAGCCAGGGAAAGGGAAAAGGGTGGGAGACGGGTCCCGGGCGAAAACCCTGAGCCAGCAGGGAAGGGGTAGACGCTCTTGGGGGAACCCCGAGCCAGCAGGCAACGGGGGCAGACGCTTTTGGGCAACCCCAAAAGGGGCCGGGAGGCAACCGGGTGGCAGACCTCTGGACGAAAACCCTGAGCCAGCAGGCAATGGGGGGCAGTTCCTGGGCGAACCTTTAGCCAGCAGGCAAGGGTGGGAGGATCTCTGGGTTTAACCATGAAAACTAGCAGGCAACGGGGGGCAGACGCTCGGGCGAAAAAAACCCTGAACCAGCAAGAAAAAAAGGGGGGCAGACCCTCTGGGGGAACCATGACCAGGGAAAGGCCCAAAGGGTTTGCAGACGCTCTGGGGCGAACCATGAAACCACAGGGGAACGGGGTGCAGATGCCTGGGGGAACCATGACCAGCAAAACCCAAAGGGGGGCAGACGCTCTTTGGGGGAACTATTTACCAGCAGGGGAACAAAGGGCAGAAACCCCTGGGGGAACCATGACCAGGGAGGCAAAAGGATGCCTAGAAGCTCTAGACGAGGGGGAGGGTTAAACCCCGGGGGAATCCAAAGGCAGTTCAAAACTGTAACGGTGGGGCGCGACAGGAAATTTTGCCAGGTGCCCCACCGCTGACATCCGGGGGTGGATCCCGTGTTTACCGCAGGCTTGGTGGAAACCCGGAGACCACGCCAGGGAGCGGATTTTAAGGGGGGGCCCCTGGTCTTCGGGCCCGAGGGGCCCGGGCCCCAAAGCGGGATGGACTTGGGTGCGGGGCCCCCAAAGGGCGCTTAAAACCCCCCGACGTGGGTACCTGCGGGGACAGCCCAAGGGGCCAGGGCAGGGAAACATGGGGAAAATAAAAAAACATAAGCAAGGGGAGGTAAAACTACTCAGGGAAAACAGCAGATACAGGGGGGATAAAAAATACACATAACCCCCACAGATACGCAGAAATGGACGGGTAACACCCGGGAGGGGACAGACCAGGAAAAGGTCCGGCAGGACAAAAGGGGCATGTGAAAGGGGACATCAGATGTAACAGGAACAGACAGAAGGTCAGGAGCTCAATGGGGACAGAAACCCCGAACCGGGATCTCCAGGGTTAAGTTTCCCAAGGGGTAAATGGCAGGAGGGTCAAAATGGAAACAGCAAGAAAACACAACGTCCGTCAAGGGGGGTGCAGTGAGCCCTACGGGGAACCCCCGCCCACTGTCCCCGGGCCCGCTTGACGTGCGGCCCCCTAGGGGGGCAGACGGCAAAATGGGCGACAGTCCCTGCGGGTGCTAAAAAATTTCTGGGGGGTGTCAAGGAGGGAAAAAGGGCAGACGTCCGGGTCAATACCAAATAGGAAAAGCCAAAGCCAAAAAATCAAACCAGAGGGATAAACCCTAAACAAGCCGGGTTCCCAAAAACCAAAAGGGAGCGAGGGACAAAGACCCAAAACCCCAAACCCGGGGGCAGGGGGAAACAAGCCGGGGGTCAGGTAAAAAAGGTAAACCCGAACAAAAAAAAGCACCCGGTAATAGGGACCAGGAAAATATCACAGGGGCCCGGAAATCAGCCTTCAGGGAAATTTAAATGGGTTTTCCCGGATTAAATGGGCCCCGACTGATTGGGGCGGGGCCTTTCCCGGGGCCTTTCCCCATTGGCTGGGGGGTCCCGCCCCTTCACAGAGGGTGCCAGCACAAGATTTAAAAGGGTGGGGTTGGGGAAATCAAACTGCGCAGCCTGTAGATCCCCGCAGCCTGAGTCAGCCTAGCCCGACAGAACCCCCCTTTTTAGGGGGGGGCCACTGGGGCCCTTCCCTGGTCTGGGTTTTGGTCCGGGGTGAGACTCATGGAATTCCCCTCACCCCGGGGGAACCCGCATGGATGGGTTTTGCCGGAAACCCCCGAACTCTCCCCAGGACCATACCCCTTCCAAAGGACCAATACTTTTAAAAAGACCTTTTGGGCCATACGAAATCCAAAATAGGGCGACTTTTATATTCTAACTCCCCCTCTATGGAAACTGGGGAAGAGGGCCTTTTTGAGGGGGGGAGGGAACAGGGTGAATATACTCTTTAAAAAGGGAACGATGGAACACATTATGTATAAACCCGGGGGAGAAGAGGGTAATTTTAGGATATGCCACCGGGGTTAACCACCTCCTGGAAAACCCCATACGGACGCTACAAAATTTTGGCGCAGTTTCCAGAGGGAACTTTTAAGCGGGGGAAAATTTCCGGGTGGATAACCATACTTTTTCCCCCAAACCCCAAACCCTCTAAGGGAAAAAATTTCGCCGTTTTAAACAGAACTTTTTTTCTGGGTGTTTCGGGGGCATGAACCAAGTTTTTTTCTGAACTTGGGGCCCCCACTGTCACAATCTTTAAAAGATAACATCCACCCCGCTGTGATCAACGTAGGCCCCTGGAAAATGACGCATGTCTTTGGGTGAAAACCCAAAATTTAAATAAAAATGGGGGGAGTACCGGGGACCGAGGCCAATCCTGATTTTTAATGGCAAATTCAACAAACGGGGAAAATATTTTTTCCCCAATTTTTAACCCCGCTGATCAGATACATAACAACCCGGGGTTTTTTTTTTTTACCTTTGATTTATCCTTCAGTCCCCGGGCCCCTTAGTCTCCCGGATGGAAGGAAAAAAAGAGAAGGACCGGGTGAATTTCCCAGAGCCTTGCTTTAAAGGCTCTCCCAAAAAAACCCCAAAACAAACGAACCCCCTGTCAGAAAAAATATTCTCCGGTAAACATGCAGTTTTACAATATGTTTTATTTAAAAAGGTTTTAGCAAGTTTTTGGACGACCCGGGAACCCCCCTTTGCGAACCCCCGATGGCAAAATCTTACTGGGAAAAGATCCCTACCAAACCCCCCAAATAAAAATGACTTTTCCCCCAGAGATAAGGGGAAAGGTTCAGTCTGAAATCCATGGAAAATTTGGGGCCACGGAAACGTTTTTAAAGGGGACAATTAGAGGGGATAGTTCACCAGGAGGACAGTTTTTGGGAATCTTAGCTCGAGCCCCAAAAACTTCACAAAATGGCCCAAAATAGGCCCCCAAAAAATCACGAGGAAAAGACGACCACCCCCAAAAAAACGAGAAAAAAAGCCTTTTTGTGGCCAGACACTCCAGAAAAGTCCAATAAAAACGGAATCCATGAAATTCTTTTAAATCTCCTTAACCGGGAACTGAGTGGGGAAAAACCTTCGAAACAGGGCAATTTAAAGGTCTCATATCCTGGGGGCTTAAACTCAGTGGCTAAACAGGGGGAAAAAGCTGAGACAACATCTCCTTGGGGAAAAAGGGCAATTGGGACAGTCGTAAGATCTATGAGGGGTTTGTAAACTCCCCACTGTTTCTGAGAAAATACTGCAAAAAGGGGAAAGTTTACGAATGAAAACCCGGAATCCGTCCACCTCAGTATTGCCCAGTTTTGGTAGGGGGACATTTGTCAACACAAACCCTTGTCCCCCTTGACTATTCACCTTTAAATTTCCCAATCAAACACTGGGGTTTGTTTCTGAAGGGCCCGGGGAGCCCCAAAACCACATCACGGGCAGCCCCTTTCCCTGAAAAAAGAATAACCCCCTTTCAATATGTATGGATCCAACCACCATCTCCAGCTCAGGGGTACAATGTTTGGATTGTGCCCTGAGCTAGTGGATGGGGGTCAATACCACAACCCGCAGAGAATCAAAGCAGTTTTCCAAGGTACCTAACGTTTCACAAAGAAAAGCATCAACCCCAAAAAATTTGAAGGGTGATCCAGAGTCCACAAACGCACTCCCCGACCCAGACACGGGCCAAAATATGAAAAACTTTTAAATGGTAGGGAACAACTTTTTAGATCAAAAAGGAAAAATACCTGCTCGCCTAGGGGATCCCTTCCCCGGGCCAAAACACCAGGCGCTGGAGTTTTTTTTTCCCACCTGGTCTTCCTTTTTGGAGCAACCCTCCTGATGGGGCCCTGTCCCCCTCTTTGCCACCCGTAAAAGCATAATCCCTGGATACGACAGAATCCTACGGGTTCCTTGGGGAGGGAGTACAGAAAAAAGCCCCCACTTGGGGATGGGGGTCCTCCCGGGTTTTATCGGGAAAACCGGTTTGGGGGGTAGAAAGGTGACTAAGGGGGGAAAACCCCTGGGAAATAGTAGGGCCCCCTCTCCGACATCTCTCCCTAAAACGTCTTTTACAGACAAGGGGGGTAATGCCCTACCTCATCTAAAGTCCAAAGGGGGAGGGTTTAAGGGGGCCAATAAATCCTTACATGGTCAACTAACCCTAATCTAAAATGGCAAACTGAGGCCGGGGCGTTTCCCCCCAGACGGAACGCACCAGCGCCGAAATTCGAAAATACCCCCCAGTCTTTTTTACCCTGCTCAAAGTGGTCAGCTGACCTCCCTACAGCTTCCTATCCGGGCATAAAAGAGTACCCTAAGGCACAAAGAACCGCCCCACCGAAGACAGTTCTGGCGAATCAGGTTAACGAGAAGCCCACCCTGGGGGGGGGACCCTGAAATAAGGAAATAAAATTCCCCACTTTTTTCTCCTCATTGCCCGAGGTACAGGGGCGGAGCCTAAAATACAGGCACATCCCTCTCAAAAGCCAAAAAAGGCCCTCCTTTTTCCCAAAAACCGTCAGGCAACGATGGGGGGCTCCACAGGAGGGGCGGGTAGGCAGGGGCACTCTGACTTGGGTAGCCTCCTGTTTTTTCTACCCCCAATGCCAACCTGGACTAGCGGGGTTAGCCCCTGCATCTGCTCATCAGAGCGTCTGGGGTTCATAGTAGGAAGAGCTTTAACGGTTTTGGCCTGTGATAATGGTCACTCAAGGAGGTGCAGTGACCCCTGCGAAACCCAGCCCACGCCCCTGCCTGCTTACGGCTCCCCTAGGCGGCAGAGGGCAACGGGCGAACAGTCCCTCGCTCAAAAGTGCGGGGTTTCCCGGAGGAAAAAGGGTCAGACATCCGGGCAATACCAAAAGAACGCCAAAGCCAAAATCAAAAACCAGGGGGATAAACGTAAACAACCGGGGCAAAAGCCAAACGGGGGCGGTACAAGATCAGAAAACAAGGGGCCCGGTCAGGAGAACAAGCCCAGGTCGGGTACACAGGAAGCAGAACAAAAACACAGGTAATAGCAGCCAGGGAAAAAATTTACAGGCGCTGGATCAGCCTTTCCGGGGGTTTAATGGGGTTCCCGGGGTACCGCCCCCTGTAGCTGATTGAGCTCCTCCCGTGACCTCCCATTGGCTGGGGGTTCCCCGTCCCCCACAGAGCTGCTAGCAAGGGAAAAGAAACAGGGGGAGTTGGAAATCAGCGTGCTTTCAGCCTGAAAATCCCTGGGAGGGCCCGATGGCCAGCCTAGCCCGACAGCAACAAAACGGGAAAAAGAACTGACCCAGAGTAAGACAAGAACTTCCTCTTATAGGGCCAAAAGGTCGGGGTGAAAAGGAAGGTGCACAAAACCCGGAAACTAAAAATACAGGAAGCTTCCGTGGGGCCCCGCCCTTTGGAGGCACAGTTGGGACCAAAAAGGACCCAGGAAGCCCAAAAAAACTGGACAGGAAACAAAAATACATAGCAGAACACAGGCTGCCGGGACCCCCTGCACAGGGGGGCCCCCACCCGAGACATGGGAGGCCCCGGAAAACCGACGGTTTCCCAAGGGAAAGGGAAACCGCGGAATGAACCGTGACAGTGGTCCCCTAAAAGAAACTTTCCTTTTTTACCGCCAAAAGACCCTTTTGCCTGAGCATAATTCACAACCAAGGGTTAAAATTTCAAGTTTTTTTGTTGTTGTGTACCGTAAAATACCCCCCATTTTAACACGCTAGAAACTGGTAATTTTTTGGGGTTTCTCATTTCATTTGGGGCAATTTACACATTGGGGGTTTAAATTTAAACGTTGTTCCCTGTTGGGGGTCACTAAAAAAAAGTTCTTTTTCACCGCCAAAAAAAACATTTTCCTGTAGCATTTAAATTCCAAAAACCGAACATTAATTAAAAAGGTTTTTTTTTGTTGTTTGTACCTAAAAAACACGCCATTTTAAAAACCCCTACAAAGGCTGGTAATTTTTGGTTTGGCTTTATTTTTTTTGCGGGAATTTTTCAAACCAAGGGTTAAAATTAAAGGGTTTTTCTGCTGTTGTGGTCACTAAAAGAAACAATCTTTTTCCCAAAGCCAAAAAATACATTTTCCTGTAGCATAATTCACAACCCAAGGTTTAAATTTAAAACCCGTTTGTGGGTTTTTATATTCAGTAAAATAAACAGGTTTTTAAAACGGCACAAAACAATTTAAAATTTTTCCCCGCCCATTTGTGGAGGCCCCAATTTTTTAATCCCGGGGTTTCCCCCAAACTTTCCCTTTGTGGGTTCATTTTTAGTCAAATACAGGGGGGTGTAAATATCATATTACAGATATTTCATCAAACATTTCTTACATTTTAGAAACAAACAGTATGGTCAGAAAAAGAGAGGTGGGGCTCCCCTCACCTGCGAGTGGCAGTGGCACAAACATTCCTGGGGGGCAGGCGGGGAGGTCGGGGAAGGGGACAGCAAGGGGACCGTCGCAGCAGGGGGGCCCCTCATTTAAGGGGCCAAAACTGCCGCGTCACTAGCGGCCCCGGTGTTTTTTTCAGCAACCCAATTTGGGTTTTTGATTTTTTGACTAGGGCATCCCCCTTTCCCCCCCAATTACATTTTGACAACCCCACCAAAAAGTCGTTTGGGGGCGTCAAAACAAAAACCCTTAGTTGGCATGGCCCGGGAGCGGGGCAGGGCCCTCACCTGTCCCAACCCGCCCCTGTCCCATTGGGGGGGGGGGGGGGTTTCCCTTTAGCCCAAAAATCTACTTTTGTGGTCTGGGGTCAGCACCAAAAAAATAGGGGGAGGATGAACAATTTGAGGGGGCAGTCACAGCTACTTGGGGAGCAAAGGGAAAAGGGGGCCCAAAAATCCCTGCTTCTTTCAATTTTGGGGAAAGTATAAAATGTGGGGAGTGGCATGGGAGGTCATGTTTTTAAAGGGTTTAGCCTTTTCATAACAAGACTGGTTTATGAGGGGCAGTGACCCATGAAAAACAAATCCCATGAAGATTACCTACCGGGACTTGGGAGCCGGGTGAAGGGAAGGGCATCATCATGGGGGGGGGGGGGGGGGAAGAGGGCGTTAGCTTTGCGGGGTTTTAGGCGCGGCCCAGGCCAGGGAAGTGGGTTTTTGTGGCGTGAGTCAGGGAGGGGGGGCAGGGAGGTGAGGTCCGGGGGGCCAAGCCCGGGCCCCGGGGAGGGAAAAAACCCGCTTCGCAGGGGGGGGGGGGCCAAAAAGTAGCAGCACAGGGGCTCAGCGAGGGCAAGGGGGGCAGAAATCCCCTCCGTTGGGGGAAACGTTGGCGGTAAAATCAGATACTCGGGGGGTGGGCAGTTCTTTTTCTAAGACACTGGAGGACCGAATAAAGGGGGATAAAGAGAAATCTGTGGGGAGAAAGTGAAGCGTTTGGGGCCCGGGGGGGCTAACGTTTGGGACCCATGGCCCTGCGTCAACACATACAAACTCAAAACCCTCCGGTTTGGGCCCGGGAAAAAGTTTCCGGGGGGGGGGGGGGGGGGTGTGGTGGTCCAAACCGCCGCCACAGGGAACAAGCAGCAAGGGGACGGGCCCCTGGTCACGGGAAAGCCATTTCAAACCAGTTCCAAAAAGGGTCCACCATCTCTGCGAAGGGGGCTTTTTCTCTTTTCCATTAACTCCCGGGCCCCCGATGCTCCTCTCCCCGCTAAATCATTTGGGGCCCGTTTTTCAGCGGGGCATTTTCAAAGAAAAACAGTATGCTCCAACCCTCCCCAAGGTTGGGAAAGCTGACCAGGGTCCTTTCCAAGTTTTTGGGACTTGGGAGTCCCCTCCCTTTTTTCCCAAAAGGTGGGGCTCTGCACCGTTTTAAGAACTAAGGGTTGTGCCAAGCCGAGATGGAGGGGTTCCAAAACCCCTAATTTCCTTTTTCCAAAAAGGCAGTAAACCCGGCACTTTTATAAAAATGTTAAAAATAGAAGGTGGGCCAAGCCTTGAGGCTTTTCGGTTTGTTTCCCCAAAGGGGCAAAGGGCAGCGTGGACGTCTGGAGGGGTTTTAACAAAGGTCAGGGGCCCGTACATGTCCTTTAAGGCCAACTGGGGGAAATGTTTTCCTGCCCAGGCACAACCAACAATTTGGGAAACCGGGGGGGAAAAACGCCCTTTTCCTCCTCCAACCCGTTGTAAAACGGGGCGTGCTCCCGGGCACCAAATTTTCCGCCTCCTCCTTCCCCCTCCCACCCCCCATGATTTTCATCCTCCACAAATACTGTTTCCATCATACCCCCAATGTGAAAGGGGCACAGGGGTGCCCACGCAGGGTTTGGGGCCTCAGCGAACAAAATTCACACGGGGGGGGGAACTGCTCCGCGTAAAAGCGGGGCAAGAAATCAATGTGGGGTTTTTTCTCCGCGCCAACTGGCAAAATTCGGAACCATGGTGATGGAAAATGGGAAAGTAACTTGGTGTCCGGGTGCTGAAAACCGAGGAGGGATGGTCCAGGGCGCCCTTGCATGGCGCCAGTGTTAAATTTTCTGGTTGTAAAAAGGGTTTCCTGAAGCCCTTCCCCCCCGTTTCTTCAGAAGATTCGGGAAAAGGGGCCAGGAAACTGGGGCAGGGACTTCATCCATTCCTCAAACCCAAAGGAAAAACCCCCCTTTCCAGTTGCAGCGGCAAAGGGCCTCCCCCAAAAACTTTCAGTTTTATGCATTTTTTCCCCCCTTTGGGAAAATTCCACCCTGCACATTTTGGACCACGTATGAACAGAAAAATAACCCATTAACGATTTTTTGATGATCCAGGCGGGACGGGGAGTACCCCCCTTTGTGTAATTTTGTGTCAGCCAGGGGCAGCTCGGCTTCACCGGGGCCTTTTTTTTGGGGCCATTCGGGGGAGGCAACTTAATTTGTCTTTTTGGGCCAGGACTACGGGAAAAATGAATAACTTAAATTCCCACTGCTTCATTTTCCCTGGAAAAAGATCCCTAAAAAAATCCCCGGGGCAGGGACTAGAGACGGGGCGCCCACAATCTCCGCCGGCCCCCCATAAAAAATTCCCGGTGGGGACTGAAATGGAGGAGAGGGAGGAAAACATTGGAGCAGAAGCATTGTCCCGGTGAAATGAGTGGATTTTCTACCCAGGGGGACAAGAGAAAGGGGGAGCAGGAACACTGGGGGAGGTAGATGGAATGAGGAAGACGAGGGCAAGGGGACCCCAAGCACCTGGCAGTATACAGTGAAGTTTGGGGGCAGGGGGCCCTCGGAGTCACTTGTGGGAGATGGCCCACCCTCCCCCTGATTGGCCCGGGGTTTTTGACCCGCCCAAAAAGTCACCCATTTCCGGCAAAAAAAATGGGGGGGGGGGGGGAATGACTTTTTTGGGTATCCACCCTATTGGGGCCCCGCCCCCGGTTCCCAAAAAGGGGGGCCTTTTTCCCAGCTGGGGTGAGAGGGAGGACAAACCCCAAATACTATAAGGGGAAAACCTCCGAAACAGGTTGGGCCCTTCCTATGTGCGGCACGTCCCTTTCCCCTGACAGGTCCCGACCGGGGTTTCTTCAGTGCTCACAAAACTACTGGGCCCCGGGGTGCTGGAGAAGGTGGGGGGGGTAGGGCCCGTACCAGCCCCCATCAGCAGCAACCTTTAAGGGCTGGGGGTCACTGATGAGGCAAAAATTCCCTTTACCTGGGCCCAGTGAGGAGGGGAGCGCCAGCAGCAGGGAGGGGCCTTTGGAAACAGACCCTTTAACCAACAGGTCATGGGCCTACTTTGGGCTGCAACCCCTGCCCCCCAAATTAGAAGAAACCCCCTGGACTACGGGGCAGCCAAAAATGGATGTGTGGCCGCAACTTGCTGAGGGTTTTCAGTGGAGGGAAACTGTCCTGCCCCGGTCAGTTTGTGTGGCATCAAGCGGGTGTTTTAATGCGGCGGGGGGCCCTCGTTACCCCAAGGGGAACCCCTTTTTCCCCGGGAAATGGTTTGGGAAAGACCCGACCTTTGGGCAAATGAATCAGGGTTTGGTGGGGGTGGGCCAGGATTTCCACAAAACCAAAAAACCCTTTGGGGGTCAAAACAAAATCAGCCATGACGCCCACCCAAACTGGGGAGAAATGAATCCCGGGGGTTCCAAAATACCTGGGGCCCCAGGGCCCCTATTCTGAAAGCCGCCACCCGCCTGATTTCCACACATCTGCTGACAGTTTTTTTTCCAAATTTCCACCAACCATCTTTTCCAGGGGCTGGGATTTTGCCCCCCACCTTCCCCACACTTTCATTTTCCACCTATACCTCATGCTGCTAGCCCGCGTGGCTGCTGCCGTCACCTCCACTTTTCTTGTCATTGTCTACTCCTGTGGGCCCACAAAGGTTTTTCCCCCTTCCACAATGTCCTTTGTTCCACTGTCCGAAACCCCCTTCTGCGGGTGTGGCTTCCTGCCGTGCCCTCCACACTGTGTCATTTTTGCCCCTGTCTGACCTCATGGTAAAGCTGGGGCCATTAAAAAAAAAAAAACCCCTCTCTGTCATTGTGCCACCCCCCCTGTGGCCTACTCCTGTTTTTGGGCCCCCTCCAGGGAAAAATTTTTGTTTCCACTCCTGACCTCAGCTCTTGTTACTGCTGCCGGGGCCCTCCACACTGTGTCATTTTTCCACTCTTTTGGGCCCACTCCTTTTTTTGCCAACCTCCTAATGTCAAATTTTGGGGCCCCTGGTGACCTCATTCCTGCTGTGGCTGCTGCCGTGGGGCCCCCCACACTGTTTCATTGTGGGGCCACTCTCTGACCTCATGCTGCTGCTGCTGGGCCCTGCCCCCCACTCCTGTCATTGTCCACTCTTTTGACCCTTTTTTTTTTAAATACTGTTTTGGGCCCCCTTCCCCCCCGAAAATTTTCCCAATTTTTGGGGCCACTGTCTGACCCAAAGCTGGGGGTTGTGGCTTTCTGCCGTAAACCCACACACTGCTCATTTGGGCCCCTTTTGGGCCTCATGCTGGGTGGTCCAAGACCACCACTCTTTTTGTCAATTTTCCCACCCCTGTGGGCTACTTTCCCGTTTTTGGGCCAAACCCCCCAGAATGTCATTGTGGGAAATGTCTACCCAAACTTGCTGCGGCCCCTCACCCTCCAATTTTTTTCTGTCATTTTTTGCCCCTCTGTGGCCTAAATCCGTTTTTTGCACCTCCAGAATGTCCCCCTTTTGCCCCGTCTGACCCCATCTCTGCTGTTTTGGGTGCTGCCTTTCCCTCCACAAATGTTTTCCCTTTTTGGGGCCCCTCCCCCTAACCCTCATGCTTGGGTGCTGCCGTGAACCCCCACTCTCTTTTCCCTTTTGCAACTCTGTGGCCTTTCTCCTGTTTTTTCCCCCCTCCAGAATTTTCATTGGGGCCACTGTCTGACCTCATGGGTGCTGCTGCCCGTCACCTTCCACTCCCCTGTCATTTTTGCCCCTCCTGTGGGCCCACTCCCCCTTTTTTTTCCCAACCCCCAAAGGGGGGGATTTTTGCCCCTTTTTTTTCTGAACCCCATGCTTGGGTTGTGGGGTGCTGCCGTGCCCTTTCCCCAAGGTGTAATTTTGCCCTCTATGGCCTTTATGCTGCTGTGGCCCTTAAAATTTGGGGGTTTTGGGGGAAAAAAGTGGAATTGGGTTTTTTAATAAGGGGGAAAAAGTATTGGATGGGAAGGGGTGTGAGGGGGGGGGGGTAAAGGGGTGGGAAAAGGATTTAAATAAGGGGGTGAATGGAAATTTGGGAAAAGGGGAAAAATGGGGGGATTGTTTTTTAGAAGTAAGAAGGAGGGGAAATTTGATAAGGGGTTTGGGGTAAAATTTGGGGGGAAAATTTTTTGGATGTGGAATTGGGTTTTTGGAAAATAGGGAAAGGGTAAAATTTTGGGGTTTTTGGGGTATGTGGTGTGGGTGGGGGGTAAAATTGGGATTTTGGGGGGTTAAAGGGGGTAGAAGGTTTTTTAAAGGTATTTGTTTTTTGGGGGGGAAGGGTAAATTGTTTTTGAAAATTAAAAAATGTTCTATATGCCCTTTGCCCCCCCCTCTCTGTCATTTGCCACTCCCGTGGGCCTACTCCTGTTTTTTTCCACCTCCAAAAATGTCATTGTCCACTGTCCCGGGCCTCATGCTGCTGCTGGGCCCCTCAAACCTCCACCTCTGCATTGTGCCACTACTGTGCCCCACTCCTGTTTTTGCCCCCTCCAAATGTCCCTTGTGCCGGGGTCTGACCTCATGCTGCACCCGCCGCACCTCCACTCCCCTGTCATTTCCACTCCCGTTGGGCCCCACTACTGTTTTTGCCCAAACCCCCAAAATTTCATTTTTTCCACTTCTGACCTCCCTGCTTTCTGCTGTGGCTGCTGCCCCTGGGCCCCCCACACTGTGTCTTTGTCCACTCTCTGACCCTTTTTATGCCCGCTGCTGCCATGACCTCCACCTCTATCATTGTGCCACCCCGTGGCCACTCCTGTTTTTTCCCCTTCCCGAATGTCATTGTGCCACTTTTTTGACCTCATGGCTGCTTTTCCGTACCTCCATTTTCCCGTTTTTTGTGCCCCCTGTGGCCTACTCCTGTTTTTGCCATTTCCAAATGTCATTGTGCCCCTGTCTGACCCCATGCTTTCTGTTGTGGCTGCGGGCCCCCTCCCCCCTCCACTCTTTGTCATTGTGCCCTCTGTGGCCTACTCCTGTTTTGCCCCCTCCAGAATGTCTTTTCCACTCTCTTACCTCACTGCGGGGGCCTTTCCCTTTGGCCCCCCCCCCCCAACCTCCCCCCCTCTCTGTCATTGGGCCACCCCGTGGCCCACTCCTGTTTTTGCACCCTCCATATGTTTATTTTTGCCCCTGTCTGACCTCATGCTGCTCTGTGGCTGCTTTCCTGCCCCCCACAATGTGTCCCTTGTGCCACTCTATACCTTGCTGCTGCTTGGGCCGTCACCTCCACTCTCTGTCATTGTTCCACTTTTGTGGGCCAAATCCTGTTTTTCCAAACCCCCAAAAAGTCATTTTGCCACTCTCCCGACCTCATCTTTCGGCTTTCCATCACCTCCACCTCTGTCAATTTTGCCCAATTTTTGGCCTACCCCCCCTTTTTTTTTTGCCCCCTCCAAATTGGGCATTGTGGCCCACTGTCTGACCTCATGCCTTGGGTTCTCGGGCCCCTCACCTCCATCTCTTTTCAAATTGTGCCACTCTTGGCCTACTCCTGGGGTTTTTCCACCTCCAGAATGTCATTTTGCCGCTTCTGAAACCCCATCTGCTACTTTCCGGGCCCCCTCCACTCTCTGCATTTGCCTTTTTTTTGGGGGGGGGGGGGGGTGGGGGGGCTTTTTTTTTTGGGTTTTTTTTGGGCCCCCCTCCAGAATGTCATTGTGCCACTGTCTTTACCTCATGCTGCTGCTGTGGCCCGGGTGCCAAAGCCCTCCCCACTTTTGGGCTTTGTGGGCCCCCTCTGACCCCCCATGCTGCGCTGCCCTGACCTCCACTCCCCCCTTTCATTTGCCATTCTGTGGCCTACCCTGTTTTTTGCCACTTCCAAATGTCCCTTGTTGGGCCCCTTTCTGACCTCATCTGCTGCCCCTCATCTCCACTCTCTGTTATTGGGCCACCTTCTTTGGGGGCCTTCTCCTGTTTTTCCACCCCAGAAAATCATTGTGCCACTGTCCCGACCTCATGCTGGGGTTTTTGGCTGCTGCCGTCACCCTCCCTCTTTGTCATTTGGGCCCCTCTGTGGCCCACTTTTGTTGGTTCCACCTTTCCCGAATGTCATTTTTGGCCCACTCTCTGATCTTTATGCTGGGTGCTGCCATCACCCCCAAATTTTCTGTCATTGAGCCCTCCCGTGGCCCACTCCCGTTTTTGCCAAACCCCCCCCAGAAAGTCATTGTGGGCCACTTTTCTGACCTCATGTTGCTGCTGTTAAATGCTGCCGGCCCTCCACACTGGTCATTGTGCCACTCTCGACCTCATGCTAATTTCTGCTGTGACCTCTACTCTCTGTCATTTCCACCTGTGGCCTACTCCTGGGTTTTTTCCACCTCCAAAAATTTATTGTCCCTGTCTGACCTCATGCTGCTACTGTCCACCTTTCCCCTCTCTGTCATTTTTGCCACTCTGGGGGCCTACTCCGTGTTTCCACCTTTTCCCGAATGTCATTGTGGGCCACTGCCCGACCCCATGCTGCTGCTTTGCCCCACCTCCACTCTCTTTTCATTGTGCCACCCTGTGGCCCACTCCGTTTTTGCCACCTCCAGAATGTCATTGTGCCTAAACTTTTTTTTCTGACCTCATCTGCTGCTTGGGGGCTGCGGGCCCTGCCCTCCAACTATGTCATTGTTGGGGGCCACTCTCTGACCTCATGCTGGGGCCCGCCCCTGACCCTCCACTCTCTGTCCATTGTGGGCCACTCTGTGGGCCCTACTTCCCGTTTTTGCCACCTCCAAAATTTATGTGCCAAATCCCTGACCTCATGCCCGCCCGGGCCCTTTACCCCCACTCTCTTTTATTGTGCCACTCTGTGGGCCTCTCCTGTTTTTGCCACCCTCCAGGGAAAGTCAGGGTTTCCCCCGGGGGTCTGGCCTCATGCTGCTGCTGGGGGGGGCTGTTGCCGTGACCCTTTTTTAAAACAATCTGTCATTGGGTCCCCTATCTGACCTCATGCTGCTGCTGTGGCTGCTGGGCCGTGCCCTCCACACTTTTGTTATTGTGGGGCCCCTTTTGTTGGGCCTTCCCCCGTTTTTTTTGCCACCCCCCAGATGTCTTGGGCCAAATTTTCTGACCCCCCATGCTTTCTTTTGGCTGCTGGGCCCTCACCCTTCCCACCTTTTGTCACTGAGGTTTGCCACCTGAGCCCCCAGCCTTTTTTTTTTTTCCAGCTTCGCTGGGCCCTGGGCTTTATCAGGCCCACATTTCCCCTTGAGTGTTTTTTTTCAGGGTTTTTTCCCTTTTTTAAATGCCCAGGGGGTTTTATAGTGATGCGATTCCCAAAGCGGGCTTGCAGTCATATGCTGTCATTTCTAAAACCAAAAATTGTAAGAAGACCAAACCAAACTTTCCCCCTGCATATTTTAAACATGGCACAATTGGGTTTTTACAAGGCCCCCCGGGAGGGGTCTTTTGCAAGCCTGGGGAAAAAGCTATTTTTTAACGCGATTTTGTCCCAAGTAAAAATTTGGAACCGAAAAAAATTTTGTCGGGAAATTCGGCAAAATCACCGAAAACGAATTTTTGAGAACTTCGCCCATTTTCTAATTGACATTGCAAACTGTTCCGTAGTTTTAAAAGATCTACCAAAACACTATGATCCCAAGGTACAATTCTGTAGCCCCATAATCCTCTATTACGGTATTAAAGTAAAGCAAAGTTGAAAATATTCCTCTTTCCTAGAGAACTAGTTTCCCCAATGGACAGACTTCAGAAACATATTTATAATGGTGTCCTAGACTTTGCCTTCTCCTGAAAGGTGACAAAGGTTCTGAAAATATAAAGGGGAGGTAGAATCAAATAAACTTTGGGCTCAGGTTCAGTAGAACCCCGAAGAAAATCCCAATTCCTTTTTTTAAAAATGCAATGGGGGGTAAAAAATATTTTTAAAAAAAAACCCAGTTTCCAAAAAATTTAAGGGGCCAATGGGTCCCCAAAAAAGGGGGGGTTACATTAGGGGTGGGTTCCCGTCTGGGATGGCCCCCCCATTAAAATAGAAACATTTGTTTTAAAGGGAAAAAGGTAGAAAAAGAAGACATGGTACATCTAGTATGCTGTGATATTATTTCCAATTTTTTTTTTTTGACTTAGGGCAAAAACAAGTTTAATCCCTTTTCAATTTTCAAATGACAAAGATCGGGGGGGGACTGCCCTGGGGACCCCGCATCACCCACAGTAGTCCCTGTCTATATTGGAGGTTCACATTGCAAATTCCAAACTATCCTCTCAGTATATTCTTGGAGTGTTTGAGGAAACAAGAGGAACCCTACACAAGCACTGGCAAACTCTATGCAGATGTTGGTCTTGTTCGGATTTAAACCCAAGATATCAGCACATTAAGGCATTTTTCCGCTAAACCTCTGAGAACTTAGCAGACAAGACATACCTTTGCAGACCAAACATACCGTTCTAAGTAATGGGGGTAGGGGGCATTTTAAAAAGGGCATGTCAGTTTCCCCAAAGACAAATTTAAAGGGGGCTAACAGCATCTTCTGATATCCTGTTGGTTCACTAATTCCATAGGTTTTTATGTTTTTTTTCTTAAGGGTTTTTTCTGCTCATTAGCTATCAGGGGCTGGAGTTTCAACTAAAAATGTATTCCTAGCATTCAATGGGCCCGTTCCTTTCGAGTTCTAAACAATGGATGGCGATCAGGTCCACACACTCTTAGCAGTGGTGGATGACCCCTGACATTGCAAAATCATATTGCTTTTAAATTCAGGAGTTAAAAACAAAAGTCTTCAATAAAAACAAAGTCTTTTTTTTTAAGTATTTTTTTTTTTTTATTTTTCCAAGTTAAATTTTATTTTTAATTAAATAAATTCAACATAAAATTTTTAAAAAAATGTGTCTGCACATAAAATACATATTGATGAGTCCCTTTAGACTATTTTAATCAAGCAATGTCATGAAAGCATAATTACCTACAATTTCAGCTAGGCACATCCACTAAAATAGTCAGAGACATAAAGAAACAGGAATTTAAAACTGGATGTTTGGCACGTTGTGGGAATTCCAAAGGTAATTTTTTTAAATCCCCCATAAAAACCCCCCCCTAATTTCTCCCTGTTCTTTATAAAATTCAGTAGGTTTCTTTTAATTTTAAAAAATTTAGCAATTTTTGTTTTTTTTGGTTTTTAAATCCCAAAACAAACAAACCTTTTTAAAAATCCAAATTCAAATACCTCTACTTAAGGGGGTTTTGCAGAAAGCATTTTTCAGGAAGGGCACTTTTCCCCAGATACTCGCTTGCTTTGTTTTTAACTTATTCCAATCATGTTGTGCAACATGAAAGACATGAAGAAAACAAAGCATCTGATGTGTAACTCCAAAAGGTAGGCTAGATAAAGTGAAGGAAATAATTATTTGATCCCTTGCTGATTGTGTAAGTTTGCCCACTGCCAAAAACATGAACAGTCTATAATTTTAAGGGTAGGTTAATTTTAACATGGAGAGATAAAATATCAAAAATAAAATCCAGAAAAATCACATTGTATAGATTATATAAAATTAAATAAAATTAAAAGAAAAATAAGTATTCGATCCCTCTGGCAAACAAGACAATACTTGGTGGCAAAACCCTTGTCGGCAAGCACAGTAGTCAGACGTTTTTTGTAGTTGATGACGTTTGCGCACATGTCAGTAGGAATTTTGGTCCACTCCTCTTTGCAGATCATCTCTAAATCATTAAGATTTTGAGGCTGTCGCTTGGCAACTCGGAGCTTTGTATGGCAAAGTTTTGGATGGCATTAAGGTCTGGAGACTGGCTAGGCCACTCCATGACCTTAATGTGTTTCTTTCTGAGCCGCTCCTTTGTGGCCTTGGCTGTATGTTTTGGGTCATTGTCTTGCTGGAAGACCCAGCCACGACCAGTTTTTAATGCCCTGCTGGAGGGAAGGAGGTTGGGCATTCCAGGATTTTACAGTACATGGCTCTAACCATTCTCCCATTGATGCGGTGAAGTAGTCCTGTGCCCTTAGCAGAGAAACTTCCCCAAAACATAATGGTTCCACCTCCATGCTTAATAGTGGAAATGGTGTTCTATGGGTCATAGGCAGCATTTCTCTTCCTCCAAACACGGCGAGTTGAGTTAATGCCAAAGAGCTCAATTTTTGTCTCATCTGACCACAGAACCTTCTCCCAATCACTCACAGAATCATCCAGGTGTTCATTGGCAAATTTCAGACAGGCCTGTACATGTGCTTTCTTGAGCAGGGGGGATCTTGTGGGCACTACAGGATTTTAAACCATTTTGGCGTTATGTGTTACCAATGATTTTTTTGGGAACTGTGACCCCAGCTGCCTTGAGATCATTAACAAGTTCCCCCTGTGTAGTTTTAGGCTGATCTCTTACATTTCTCATGATCAAGGATACCCCACCAGGTGAGATTTTGCATGGTGCCCCAGATCGATGTTAAATGACAGTCATTTTGTATTGCATTCTTCCATTTTCTTACTATTGCACAGTTGTCTCCTTCTCACCCAACGTCTTACTTATGGTTTTGTAGTCCATTCCAGCTTTGTGCAGGTCTATGATCTTGTCCCTGACATCCTTAGAAAGTTCTATGGTCTTGCCCATGTTGTAGAGGTTAGAGTCTGACTGATTAATTGAGACAAGAGTCTTTTATAAATGTGATTATTTAAGACAGCTGTCCTTAATGCAGGTAATGAGTTGATTAGGAGCATCTAACTGGTCTCTAGAAGCCAGAACTCTTAATGGTTGGTAGGGGATCAAATACTTATTTCTCTCAGCAAAATGCAAATAAATTTATATAATTTATACAATGGGATTTTCTGGAATTTATTTTTGATATTCTGTTAAAATTAAGCTACCTTTTAAACTATACACTGTTCATTTCTTTGTCAGTGTGCAAACTAACAAAATCAGCAAAAGATTATTTATTTTATTATTATTGTTATTATTATTATTTATTTTAGAGTGCCCTCGATTCCAGAGTGCTGTATATTTGAGTTGCATACATAACATAGGTCAAACAAGTACAGAGGTGACAAATTAATAACAGCTGGTACAGAAGGGGAGAGGTCCTTGCCCATGAGGACTCACAGTCTACAAGGAAGGCGAGAAGAGACAGAAGGTGAGGGGCAGACATGTGGGGTGGAGTAGTAGCAACGGCAATCCTAGGCAATCCTGAAGAGACTGGTTTTCAGGTTGCTTTTGAGGCTAGTGACAGTGGGGGAGAGTCTGATGTGTTGGGGCAGTGTGGTCCAGAGTGTGGGGGAAGCACGGGAGAAGTCTTGGAGATGGTTATGTGAGGAGCTGACACAGGGAGAGCAGAGAAGAAGGTCCTGTGAGGAGCGGAGATTGTGTCAGGGGAGATATCTGGAGATTAAGGCAGAGATGTATGGAGGGGAGAGGTTATGAAGAGCCTTGTAGGTCAAGGTTACTAACTTGAACTGAATTCGCTGGGAAATGGGAAGCCAGTGAAGGGATTGGCAGAGGGGAGATACAGAGTAGAAGCAAGGACAGAGGTGAATCAGACGAGAGCATGGATTGGAGGGGAGTGAGTGTGCTAGATGGGAGGCCACAGAGAAGGATGTTGCAATAGTCTAGGCGTGAGATGATGAGGGCGTGGACAAGCATTTTTGTGCTTTCAAATTAAAGGAATGAGTGGATACGGGAGATATTCAGCTGGAGGTGGCAGGCAGAGGTGAGGGTTTGGATGTGTGGTTTGAAGGACAGATTGGAATCAAAGGTTATCCCAAGGCAGCGGACTTGTGGAGCCGGTGAGTGAGTGTAGCCATTAACTGTGATAGATAGATCAGGTGTAGGGATAGAGTGGGACGGTGGGAAGATGATGAAGTCAGTTTTCTTCAAGTTTACTTTCAGGAGACGTGAGAAGAAGGAGAATATGGATGAAAGACAGTCTGGGATCCGGGAGAGCAGAGAGGTAACATCTGGGCTGGAGATGTAGAGTTGAGTATCGTCAGTATACAGGTGGTATTGAAAGCCATTTGATGCTGTGAGCTGACCCAGACCAAGAGTGTAGATAGATAAGAGTAGTGGGCCCAGGACAGACCCATGTGGAACACCAATGGAGAGTGGGCGGAGGAGTCGGTGTAAGAGTGAGAGATGCTGAGGCGGTGAGGTACGAGGTGATCCAGGAGAGAGCCAAGTCCATGATACCAAGGGAGGAGAGGATGTGTAGGAAGAGTGAATGGTCGACAGTGTCAAAGGCGGAGGACAGGTCTAGGAGGAAAAGCACAGAGTAGTGGCGTGAGGCTTTGGCAGTTACTAGGTCGTTGGTGACTTTGGTTAGGGCAGTTTCTGTAGAGTGGTGGGGTCGGAAGCC
>JAODAL010046860.1:0-30505 GCA_025379985.1 Phyllomedusa bahiana
TGCAGCCCCACCACGTTTTTCCCCAGAGCTGCTGCTGCAGCCCCCACCATGGTGTTCCCCCAGAGCCGTCTGCTGCAGCCCCCACCATGGTGTTCCCCCAGTGTCGTCTGCTGCAGCCCCCACCATGGTGTTCCCCCAGAGCCGTCTGCTGCAGCCCCCACCATGGTGTTCCCCCAGTGTCGTCTGCTGCAGCCCCCACCATGGTGTTCCTCCAGTGTCGTCTGCTGCAGCCCCCACCATGGTTTTCCCCCAAAGTCTGCTGCAGCCTCCTCCCCCCATGGTGTTCCCACCTCCACTGTTGGTGTTTCAGGGGTGATATCTGCTGCCTTTTGGCCTCCAAACATGGTGTGTATTATGGCATCAAAGAGCCCAGTTTTGATCTCATCTGATCAGACTATATTCTCACAGTATTTCACAGGCTTGTCTAAATGTTACAAAGTCTTCAAATGTGGAGCAGCAACACCTCTGAAAATCTGTAAAACTTGTCTATTATTTTAAAACAAGTAAAAGCATACAATCATGGTGTAGAGAGCCAGGACAAGTGCAGCAGCGCTGACGCGTTTCCGACTTTTCAGTTCTTAATCATAGCTAGTGCTACGCAGAAGGTGACAGATTAAGTAACCCAACCTAAAAAATGAGCCACGCCCACAGGGCTCACCTCCATACACAAACATTAAAACAATATTATTAAATAATACAAAAATCTGGTATTTCAATAGTTAAGAATTAAATCTAGTCTAGGATTTAGACCTTTCGAATAACCTGTATCCATCATGAGGATCCAAAAACCCTTCCTATTGAGGAGAGCCCTCCGGTGATCTCCTCCTTTAGAGAGGAGGTAGAGAGCTAAAACATCCCCATGGTGGAAATCTCTAAAGTGTTTTGACACATTTTCCCATAAGCCTTTGCCTTATTCAAAACAGGCAGTGAGGTCTGATAGGTAAGTAAATCCTCACACCGACCAATTTATTGGTGGCTCTCCCCAAGGAGAGATTTTTTCCCCGCTCTAAGCCCCTCTCGCCTCTCACCCAGTAACCAGTAAGTTCTATGCTGCACTGATAAGGGGCAAATACAACGAAACAGCTGTCTGCAGATGAACCTAACTGGTTTGGCTCAAATCCTTTTCACTTTACAAGGCTCCTGCGAGCTACATTGTGAATTGAGGGTAAAATTTAAACCAATAGAGTGCGCTGTGGAGCTCCTGACCTCTTTTCCCAGAAGCTATTTGCCCCTTTGCAAAACAGTCAGTGAGGTTTGAAAGGTGCGTAAATCCTCACACCGACCAATTTATTGGTGACTTTCCCCAAGGAGAGATTTTTTCCCCCTTCTTGACACATTTGAGACACTGTACATAGTCATGTGTGGCACCATAGACATGTTCTCTGATCCTTACTTTCATCTTACAGCTTGTATTTCGAGTTACAATCCACACAATATATCACATAGGTTGTCTCACAGTTAATGAAATCCTTCAGATGGTATTGGGATCCATCCCCTAGCAGTGCGGTGTGTGAGTTGCTGCTCAGCAATAAGCTGCACCTGTTAATTTTTCCCAATTAGCATATAGGCCAGAGTTGCCTGCTACTGGGTTCAGTCTAGTCCAACCATTGAGCTGTAAATATGGCCCAAAAAATTGCATTGTTTTTTTTGAGTAAGTAATGTCCCATTTTTGTATGTGTTTCTTCTGCAAATTGGTAGTGTAGGGACTCGCAAGACATGAGGACCGTTGACGCCGGTTGCGAGCTGGTGTATTGGGGCCCCTGTACCAACTAATACCTCATATTTAACATTTCTCCAGTATGTTATATTTTTTATCTGCCCAACAGTGCTGGGAAGCGTAGGGTGCCTGTGCTTTGTGTTGTGACACCCAAAAGTGCTGGGCGGGCCCCCCCTAATCTAATTCGTATGGTTTGTCACTAATAGGTTGTAAGCCAGCATGATGCACCACACGTATCTGCATTTATGGCACCCTTTTGTATCGTCTTATTTATATTGTAGTTCCAGCAACCATCCCCCTCATGCATTGAGGGTATGTGAGTGGTTGTTTTATTGGTATTTTTGCATTAGTGCAATCTCCCCGTGCATTATACTGTGGCTTTTCTGCATGCTGGTGTGAACAGGTATTAAACTAATGTGCAGTTTTTATCATCTAATTGTTCACCTAGCATTGGGGTATGCGAGCTGCTGCTCAGCAATTAGCTGCACCTTTATTTTCCCAGGTAGCATATAGCCAGAGCTGCCTGCTACTGGGTTCAGTCTAGTCCAGCCATTGAGCTGTGAATATGGCCCAAAAATTGCAGTGTTTATTGGGATCCATCCATTGGGTCTGTATGTTTGGTTTGTGTTGCATGTTTACAGCAGACACATCTACTTTTATTGCATTTGAAGAAACCTTTCAAACTAAGCCAAGTATGTGTTGGCTCAGTAACCCAAGGCATGCTGGGGGAAAGCAGGCTGTGCAGTGTAGGAGATTTCCTTGTTACAGATTTGTATCCACACAGATAAGTATCTATCTATAATTTTATGGATGTTGTGAGCGCGGCTCAATTTTTTAATTAATCAGTCACCTTCTGTGTCGCACTAGCTATGATTAAGGACTGAATAGTCAGAAACACGTTAGTGATACTCTCTTGTCCTGGCTCTCTACACCATGATTGTATGCTTTTACTTGATTTAAAATAAAAGACAAGTTTTACAGATTTTCGGAGGCATTGCTGGTCCACATTTGGAGACTTTGTTATATTTTTTTGGGTATAGAGTAACTTTTCTGATAATTATGTTCACTCCTATGTCTGAAATCTTGCGTGGAGCACCTGGTTGTGGATGGTTTATGATAAAATTATATTTTTTCCACTTCCAGATTCTGGCTCCAAAAGTGCTCACTGGAGCCTTCAGTAGTTTAGAAATTCTTCTGTTGCCAATGCCATCAGTATGATTTTACACAATAAGGTTGCAGAGGTCTTGAGACAGCTCACTGGTTTTACCCATCATGAGAAGTTTCTTGTGTGGTCTCTTGGTAATGAGACACATTTTTATAGGCCATCAGTTGAACCATCTGATATTTTTCACTAAGTATCAGGGTTGCTTTCTAATTACTGATAGATTTCAGCTGGTGTCATGACTTTCCATGGCTTTTTGCACCTCTCTTTCTTCATGTGCTCAATACTTTTTCCCTGTGTAATCTCTTCTTATTACACATAACTTAATTTACGAACATCTATGGTTTGATTGCCTGTGTGGATTGGATGGGTTGTTACCGACATCTGGTGAGAATTTCATGTCAATAGCACCTTTAGAAATATATTTACATAGAATATCGGTGACATGTTTAATACTTATTTCACCCACTCTAATTCCTTAGATACTACAGCAATATAGTGCTCAATGTCAAAAAGCAGCTGCTAAAGTCAATGAAAATATTAGTATGAATAGAATATTAGCTAAATACATGTGATGCCTGCATGGAATTGCTGTGATATGAATCACTTGTAAGGCCACATGTTATAGTCATCAAACCTTGACTTTACCCTGATGCAAAACAATAGTAGAAAAACAATTATGTTGTATATTGCACTTTATGTGCACAGTTTGGGAAACATATATACACCAGAAGAGTAAGACTAGGTTATACAGTACATTACATAGAATTTCTTTTCTGATGTATTGTACATATTTCATTGGAAACTACAGCAATATAGTGCTCAATGCCAGACAGCAGCTGCAAAGCCAGTACAAATATTAGGAGGCTTAAAAAGGTAGCTAAACATATATCATTCATGTATGGATTTGCTCCGATATAAATCACTTGTAAGGTCACATTTTGAACCCAGAGTGAAATTTTGGGCATTAGACCTTGACATGATCTTGATGCAAAAGTACAATAGAAAATGATAATTTGCAATGGTATCACATATTGCACTGTATCTGCACAGTATAGGCAACATGTTTACAAAGAAGAGAAGGAATAGATTAAACAGTACATTATAAAGAATTTCTTTGTGATACAATGCGTATATTTTACTGGAAACTACAGCAACCTAGCATTGTAATGGACATATATCATTAGAAACTACATTGCTCAATGCCAGACAGTAGCTACAAAAGCCAATACAAATATTAGAATGTACAGAAACATAGCTTAATACATGTGATTGCTGTAGGTAATTGTTCCAATATGAATCACTTCTAAGGCCACATTTTGAATATAGGGAACATTTTTGGGTGTTAAACCTTGACTTGATCCTGATGCAAAAGTAGAATAGAAAAATAATTTAATAACATTGCATCTTTGACTGTGTCTTCACAGCCTAGGCAACAATAGAACAGAAAAGAGTAGATTGTACAGTACACTATATGTATAGAATTTCTTTGTGATGTAATACACATATTTCATTGGAAACTGCTCAATGCCAGACAGCAGCTGTGAAAGCCAATGCAAATATTAGGATGCATAAAAAGGCAGCAAAACACATGTCATTCCTGTATGATGTTTCTCCGATACAAATCACTAGTAAGGCCACATCTTGACCACAGAAATTTGGGACATTAAACCTCAGATTGTAACTTTGCATCTTTGACTGTGTCTGCACAGTCTAGGCAACAACAGAACAGTAGAGTAGATTATGCAGTATACTATATAGAAACTACAGGAATCTAGTGCTCAATGCCAGACAGCAGCTGCAAAAGCCAAAGCAAATATTAGGATGCATAAAAAGGTAGCTAAACATATGTGATTCCTGTATTGAGTTTCTCCAATACAAATCCCTTATAATGCTGCATCTTGACCACAAAAATTTAGGGCACTGAACCTCAACTTGTCACTTACAAAAGTATTAGAGGTTAATAATTATTTGTAATGAGGCCACATATTCTACTGCATCTGCCAAGTAGAGGCAACATGTACACAACACAGCAGAAGAGAAGGAGTAGATAATATAATAAATTATTTAGAATTTCTTTGCGGAGTACTGCACGTTTCATTGAAAACTACAACAATCTAGTGCTCAATGCCAGACAGCAGCTGCAAAAGCCAAAGCAAATATTAGGATGCATAAAAAGGTAGCTAAACGTATGTGATTCCTGCATGGAACTGCTCTAATATGTATCACTTGTAAGGCCACATCTTCTCCACAAAAATTTGGGGCATTAAACGTCAAATTGTCACTTATACAAAAGTATTAGAGGTTAATAATCATTTGTAAGGAGGCCACATATTCTACTACGTCTGCCAAGTAGAGGCAACATGTACACAACACAGCAGAAGAGAAGGAGTAGATAATATAATAAATTATTTAGAATTTCTGTGCTGACTACTGCACATGTTTTATTGAAAACTACAGCAATCTAGTGCTCAATGCCAGACAGCAGCTGCAAAAGCCAAAGCAAATATTAGGATCCATAAAAAGGTGGCTAAACATAAGTGATTCCTGTATTGAGTTTCTCCTATACAAATCCCTTGTAATGCCACATCTTAACCACAAAAATGTGGGGCATTAAACCTCAAATTGTCACCTATATAGGTGCTCTCCCTAAGGAGAGATCTTCCCTTTCTAAGCCACTCATTGCTTACCACTCAGCCAAGCCAGCATCGCTCTGCTCTGTACTGATGAGGGGCAAACACCCCGAAAGGCTGTATACAGATGAGTGATGCTGGCTTAGCTAAATATCCCTTTTGCTTTCCAAAGATCCAGTGGGTCAAAAGCAAATTGAGGATTTGTTACATCCAACAGAGGGCGCTTGAGCTTCTCAGCTCCTTTCCCATAATGCCTCAGAGTATTAGAGGCTAATAATCATTTGTAATGAGGCTACATATTCTACTATGTCTGCCAAGGAGAGGCAACATGTATACAATACAACAGAAGAGAAGGAGTAGATTATATAATAGATTATTTTGAATTTATTTGCTGAGTACTGCACATGTTTCATTGAAAACTACAACAATCTGGTGCTCAATGCCAGATAGCAGCCGCAAAAGCCAAAGCAAATATTAGGATGCATAAAAAGGTAGCTAAACGTATGTGATTTCTGTATTGAGTTTCTCCGATACAAATCCCTTGTAATGCCACATCTTGACCACAGAAATTTGGGGCATTAAATCTCAACTTGTCACTTACAAAAGTATTAGAGGTTAATAATTATTTGTAATGAGGCCACATATTCTACTGCATCTGCCAAGTAGAGGCAACATGTATACAACACAGCAGAAGAGAAGGAGTAGATTTATATATAATATATTATATATATATATATATATATATATATATATATATAATATAATGCCCCCCCCCCCCCCACGCCATTGTTTTTAGCTAGTCTAGCTGTTCATACAGGGAATATCTTTGTCAAGATTCCCTGATACAGATCTGCACACGCTGAACTTTTTTGAGTTATGAGCTCGAGAGGCCAAAGGAAGCTTCACTTGGATGGAGATCATCTGGCAAGAAGATTCTCTGCGAGGTCCAGAAAGAATAATATTTCTCCAGTAAATAATAATTGTCAATTAATATCACATCAGTCAGTATACCAACAATCCAATCCAATTTTCCTTCTTGCACAAGTGGCTCTCATTAGCCTACATAACCGGAAAGTTCTGTATTTTGACGTTTCTTTGGATGTGAAATTTTTTTTAAATATATTTTTATTCCAGCCACATTTTTAAAGGTCTTCTGCTTTCTGTTAAAGGACAAATGGTCAGTGAGAACCTTTGTGGTTTGCAGCCTGAGGAAGATTAGTGTTTTGTGGTCTTGGGAATACGAGCATCAAGTTCCAAAAAAGTTGGAGGCTTACGAGAGAACATTTGTGATGTGGAAAAATGAGAGCTGTAATGTGGTTCTGCCGGAGAAGAGGGAATATGTTTTTAGAATCAGCCACATAAGATGAAAATCAACATTTTAGTGGGAAAAGACTTTTCTTCTCACCCTCTGGGCTCATGGAAATTCTTGTGGTTGGTGGTTAGACCACAATGTTGATTGATGATTTATCTGCTCAACCTCCGCAAGCTGGCAAGATGGAGATGACAAATACCTTCTTCTACAGCGTGAGACTCATCGCTCAACACATGAATGAAAGAACCCAAAAGACGTTCTGTCTAATTGAGTGTGAGAACCCCCCACCCTCTGGGCCAACAGGTGGTGTCCAACGACCCAATGTAAATAGTGATGACCACAAAATGCTCTATAGTCATCACTTTCCAACCACATTTTCCAAAATACCCAATCATTTTCCCATTTCATCAGGGAAATTACAGTCTATTGGGACTATTAGGGCAATGTATACAAAATTGTTGAAAATGAAGAGAGCTAATATCCTAAATTTATTCATAGTGATACAATGGTTTGTTAGGTGGAGACCCCAGAGGAGTATCATACAGCTTCTGGTACCCAGTGCAAAATATATAGCGGGGCCCTCACCTAAACATATGCCACTTATAATACTGGTGTTTTCCTATGTTATAGAGGGCCCTTTGGGCCCCCACTTATTCCAGGGCCCAGTAGCAACTGCTACCTCAGCACCCCCTATAGTTACGCCCCTGGGAGACCCTATTGTATCTTGCTGAACAGATGACTCCATTTATATATAACAAGCTGAACAAACTGGTTTATCATTGTACTAAAGAGGCCCAGACACAATAGTGGGTCCAAGAGGAAAAGCAGAAGACAACCCCATTTAGAGTAGACTTTGGAGCCAATTAGTTACCATTGGACTGGTACAGAAAAAACACAAGACGTTATCAGCAGCTTGAAATTCTTTGGCCCCGTGCAAAATCTGTAAGAAGGATCCCACCTTGCTACTGATTAATAATACTAGTTTTATCCTTTAACTAGTCTTTTCGAGTCCCTCAGACACCAAAGCTCAGGTTCTACTGGTATCCCTGCCCTCCTAGTTACAGCCCTGGATCTTATTGATGATATGTCTTAAATATGGTCAAATTATGGGGAATATATGGCAAGAACTCAACCTTTTGTCCTAAAACTCAAACTAATTTAAGCTGAAAAAGCAATAAAAAAGTTAAAAAATTACATGTGTCTTATTCTCCAGCACGAAGGTCATCCCTCAACACATGAATAAATTCACCTAGAAGATGTTTTGTCTAATCAAGCATGAGAACCCCCACTTTGGGCCAACAGCTGGTGCCCAATGACCTAATGTAAACAGCGATGACCACAAAACGCTCTATAGTCAACACTTTCCAACCACATTTTCCAAAATACCCAATAACTTTCCCATTTCCTCAGGAAAATTACAGTCCATTGGGACTATTAGGGCATCAAACAATGTTTTCGAAATTGTTGAAAATGAAGAGAATTAACACCCTAATTTCATTCAGAATGATGCAATGGTTGGCCAGGTGGAGACCTTATTGTATCTGGTGAACAGATGACTCTATTTATACGTAACAAGATGATTAAACTTGTTTATCATTATACAAAAAGTCCTCTTTAGGCCCGAGGCCAAAACACAGTGATGGGCCCCAGAGGTAGAGCAGAAGACAACCCCATTTAGAGCTTTGGAACCAATTCCTTACCATTGTGCTGGTACAGAAAAACTCAAGACCTTATCAGCAGCTTGAAGTTCTTTGTTCCAATGCAAAATCTGTAAGAAGGATCCTGCCTTGCTACGGATTAATAATATTAGTTTTATCCTAAGTGGTTAAGGGTCTTTTTGACACCCTCAGACACCAAGGCTCCGGTTCTGCTGGTATCCCTGCCCTCCTAGTTACAGCCCTGGATCTTATTGATGATATGTCTTATATATGGTCAAATTATGGGGTATACATGGCAAGAACTCAACCTTCTGTCCTAAACCTCAAACCTAAAAAGCAATAAAAATGTTAAAGAATTACATGTGTCTTATTCTCTAGCATAAAGGTCATCATGAATAAATTCACCTAGAAGATGTTTTGTCTAATAAAGCGTGAGAACCCCCAACCATCTGGTCCAACAGGTGGTGTCCAACAACCCAACGTAAATAGTGATGACCACAAAATGCTCTATAGTCATCACTTTGAAACCAAATTTTCCAAAATACTCAATAACTTTCCATTATCAACATGAAAATGACGGGTCCTTTGGGGACATTATGGTGCCAAAACAATTTTTTGGGAAAATTTGGGTTTGAAAGAAAAAGAAAACAAACCGCTTTTAATTTCCCTTTAAAGATACAATGGTTGGCCAAGTGGAGACCCTATTAAGTTTTGCTGAACGGGATACCCCTTTTTAAATATAAAAGCTGATCCACAAATTTTATCATTGTACCAAAGAGTCCAAGGCTCTGACAAAATAATGGGCCCCACAGGAAGAGCAGAAGACAACCCCATTTAGTTAATATAATATTGGCACTAATCACCTCCTATTAGAACACTACAAGAAAAAAAAAAAAACAGAAGCCCTTATCCACAATTTACAGTAAATTGAAGTTTCTTGACCCAAGGGCAAAAACTGTAAAAAGGGGTTTCCCCCCATTTTTAAGATGATAAAAAATATGATTACCCCAATGCAGCAGTAGTCCCTTTTCCCCCATAACACCAGGGGCTAAAATTTTCCCAATTGCCCCCTCTGCACCCCCCCTTTAGTTACTGCCATTGACCCTTTTAAAAAGAATGTTCTGTCCATATTAAAAACCCGGGGAAAATTTTTTGGCAAAAACCCTTTCATACGGGAGCGAAAAAGGGCCCTTTTGGGCAAACACAGCAGAAAAAGGCGGGCAGGAAAAAGGCGGGGTTTTTTTAAAAAAGGAATGGATATTGTGCAGCCCAGACTCTGCTTTGACCCCCCATTTACATGGGTTTTTATTAAAATTTTTTGGGGCCGTTTTGGTGAAATATTAGCTTTTATTTTGTGAAACCCTTTTAACTTAAATTAGGAAAACAGATCTTTTTCCTAAAAATGCAGGTGTATTTGTGGGTTGCAAAACTCCCCTTTTTAAATTATCTGTACATGATTTAATTGGGTTTTTTTTTTCACTTTGGCGCAGCTCAGTTTTGTTCAAAGCCCCAAATTTTGTTTTTTTACAATGGGATCCCAGAACTTTTCTAGTCACCGCGGGTGTTTTTATAGGGGGAAAAAACCCAAAACCGTTTTATTTCCGTACAAAATTTTTAATTTAGGTTTTTTTTTCACTTTGGCACAGCCCACTTTGTCAAAAAACCCACTTTTTTTCTTTACAAAGGATACAGAATTTTTCTGGGTCCCCCGGGCAGGGGGTTTTTAATGGGTGAAAAAACCCAAACTTTTTAAAATTATCCGAACCCAATTTAATTAGGTTTTTGTTCCTTTGGCCCACCCACCTTTTTCAAAGACCCACTTTGTACTCACAATAGGAAACAAACTTTTTCTAGTCATCGAAAGGTTTGTATTTATAGGTCCCAAAAACCACGTTTTATTATCCGTCCCCAAAATTTAATTGGGTTTTTTGTTCACTTTGGGCGGGGCCCAAATTTTTGTTAAAAGACCCATCTTGTAGGGGATTTTAACCATACAAAAAATTTTTGCAGAAAATTGCGGGTTTTTTCCATAGGTCAAAAACCACCAAATTATTAACAGTAAAACAATTTAATTCCGTGTTTTTCCCCTTTGGCGCACCCCCCAGCTTTTTTTAAACAACCCTTTCATGTACTTATTTACCACACGAAAATTTGGGCAAAAATTTTGCAGGTGTTTTTCATAGGGCAAAAACCCCCTTTTTAATTACCCGGGTATACATTTAAAATAGGTGTTTTTTTTACTTTGGGTGGGGCCCCCAGTTTTTATTCATAAGCCCCTTGTACTTAAAATTTGAATACAGAAATTTTGTAGTTTATTTTTTGGGGTTTAAATTTAAAATTGGGTGCAAAAACCCCCTTTTGTTATCCGTAAATTTTTTAAAATACTGTATTGCTGGGGGCCTGGGGGCCCAAGTTTTTTTTAAAATTTTGGGCCACTTTCAGGGAAAATTTTCGCTAGAAAAATTTCTACAACTGTTCTGGGGTATTTTTTCTTGGGCCGCAAAAAACCCAAATTTTCCCTCACCGGGGAACCCTTTTAAAATTAGTTTTATTGCGTTTTGGTAAAATCCGGGGTTTGGCGGGGTTTAAGGCACTTGTTTTGAAAATTTTGGGTTAAAAACCTCCCAATTTCCTAGTCCTACTGGGCAGTGAAAAACCCTGGGACTAAAGGGAAGAACACGTTGATTTTTGGTCTTTTTTTTTCTTCCACCAGACAGGAATTCGCTAAAAACCCCTTTTCAGTTTTTTCACCTTTTTTGGCTGTGGGGAAATTAGAGGGTTTTAAGAATAGCTGTGATTTGCCGTCTTTTAATAAGAGACTTTAAAAAACTTTTCCCAAAACCCCTTTTTTAAATTTTTATATTTCTGAACAGGGGAGCAAATGCAGGTGGTAACGACAAAGGGGGGGGTGGGAAAAGGGATGTAGAGGTACGAGCGAAGGTCCTCCTTCCATGCGGCCCAACACGCATGCCAGCGGTTTCGCGTTGCGGGGACCGCCCAGGCCGGGCCCATCGCGGGGGTCCGGGGCCCCTTTTAAAACTCAAAAACGAACAGCGTTCCCAAAATCTGTTCTTCAGGTTTAATTTGCAACCTGCATCCAGCAGTCTTCCCTCCTGGGCCCTTTCCCATCAGGGGCCAAAAATTTTCTTCATCAGCATCATCGGGAAACCGTCCAACAGGGAACGAAGTACCCAAATGTCAACTCGTTTACCCACCACTGTGGGAAAATTTCCATTTTCTGAACACCTTTTTTGATGACAAAATCCCTTTTTGGGGTCCGAAGGCATTTTAAAAGATCAAGAGGCCAAAGGGGAAAGATTTTGTCTGCTCTGACCCCATTACTGATCCCAAACCAGGGGAAGGAAAAAAAGCTGGTCAATTGGCAAAAATCCCGGGTTGGTGGGGCAAGGGCCTTGCGGGGTGCCTCTTGCTGTACCCCACTCCGGATGCAGAATGTAAAGGACGACGAAGTCACCTTTTGTTAAAGATGTTTGATGACGAAAACTGGGGGTTTCCAAAACTGGTTTTTTTCCGAAAAATTTTTTGTTTTTCGACCCGGTTTTCACCCCTTTGGACAGGAGGAAATGAGGGGGTTTGGGGACAGAACGGGGCCCCCCTAAAAAAAGGGAGGGGGGGGGTCGCAAAGCCCCGCTGATATGTTTCCCGGGCCAAAGCCACGGTCAGGGGAAACCCCCTCCTCCCCTTATGGGCCCGTGGGAAAAGGGGTGGGGGACCTCTAAAGCCTGGGCCTTTTTTGAGCAAGCCTGGGATTCACCCAAACGATTTTCCAAATATGCCCCCTTTCCCCGTAAACGCATAAGTAGAGGCAAGAACCTTAAGGGGTTTTAAAAAACCACCAACATGTCCTAGTCACAAAGCACGGGAAAGCATGACGAAAAAGGGGGGAACACTTGGCCAAAAAAGGCCCCCACCATGCCCCGGGTTCCCAAACCCCCTGGTCACAAACCCTCTGTCCCCCGCCCCTTTCCCCCACCACCAAAACGGTTTCCCCACTCCCATGTCTCCAAAATCTGATCAGGGTTTAGCCTCCCTTCAGCTTCCCCCCGTCGCCCGAGTCCACCAACCCCCCAGAGACCCATCCTACCCCCCTTTCTCCTTCCGCCATTTGACGACCTGCAAAGCCGTACAGTGGGGCCCGTCCCAGCAGCCAGCCTCTTTTTTCCCGGTTTTTGGGGGGGAGAAGGGAAACACTTTAAAACCCAAAAACCCTCCCAAAGCCAAAAACCTTAATGTCGGGATTTTTCCAAAGGGTTTTGGGCCCTTTGGGAAAAGTTGCCCTTTTCCCTCTAGTGGGCACAGATTTTGGGTTTCCCCCACGTCATGGCCCTTGCCTCCCCCAATAAATGCCGAGCAGGGGCCCCTTTTTTTTTGCCAGAAAAACTGTCCCTGCCCCCCCGGCCACCACTTTTCATTCCAAAATTTTTAAGCTTTGGCTGCATCTGTAACGGGAAAAAAATCCATCTGACCACCGACACATTGGGCTGTAAGCAAAAAGGCCAAGGCCACTATTCTCCTTTTGACAGCTCACTGGTTTAGCTGGGGGGAAATTTTTCTGGGGTGGGCGGGGCCTTTTCCCGGCTTTGGGGCATCCCTTCAAAACCGCAAGGATGGTGCGAGTTCTTTTTCCCCCAAGGTCCTCTGGTGGCATCACATGCCCCCAAAAACCAGGCCCCTAATTTAAAAATTTAAAATTTTTGGGGGGGAAACCCACCACACACATTTAGGGGCTACGGGGCGGCTCTCCGCAACGAGACGGAGCGCTGGCGGATGACAAGAACCTTGTCCAACAAGGGGGGTGTGCCCATAACGTTTGAAAAACTGCTGGCCGCCCCCTTAAGAAACGGGAGGGGGAGCACATCCCTTGCCCCGGCAAAAAGGCATAACCTTGTCGGCCAAAATTTTTTAAAAGAAACTACCCGGGTCTGGACTTGCCTTGGGTGAGGGGGGCTCGAGGTCCCGAGTTCGCTTTCCACCGTTCGCACCCTGCTTCTTCCCGCCTGGCTTTCGTTGCAGCGTCACTCGGCCCCCCCCGTTCCCAAACCCTCCCAAATTTTTTGACGTGGGAACACGCTGGAATTTTCCCCCCCCCACATTCTCCACATTGTGGCAGCAGCGGCAATGCCATTACGCATTTCAAAGTCACAAAATTCCTGACAGCACGGGGCGGACCTCGGGGGTTGACCACCGAGAGTGGGGGGCAGATGAAAGACCTTTCACCATCCTTGGGCCCGTTTTGAAAAAACCCCCAAAATGGTCAGTGCGGACAATGCCCTTTTCCCGCAGGCATTTTGGTGGGGCTTAAATCCTGGAAAAGATCATTTGGGCACTCCCGAAAAAACCCCGGGCCCACCAGAGACGGGCATAGAAGCGGGCACGGGGCCTTTTTCTCCGTCGAATCCACAAAACCCGACCCGTTTTTTTAATTTTAAACGGCCTTTTATTTAGGGGAGTGGTTAAGGGTCCAGGGCTAGTGCAAGGCGGGGCCCCCAGCTCTCAGGGGGCATCACCCCAGGCAAGTCAGGGCTGTGGGTTTAAGCTGTGCCGGAGGCGCAGAAGGAGAGGGGAGGAAATAAATTCCCCGGACACCAAAAGTTACCGGGGTGTCCCCGCCTTGGAAAAGGAGGTGGGGCGAATTTGAGGGGGAGGAGGGAAAATAGGGTTTTTCTAGTTCCCCTTTGACCCAGAGGCTTGGGAAAAACAAGGGCTCCATCTCTCACATGAGGGGCTTTTGGGTCTCCATTTCCTCCCAAAATGATCCCCAAAATTAAGGCCATCAAAAAAGAACAACAGTTCTGGGGGTTCCACCCTCCTGGAACCCCGGTTTCAAAAAAAAAAAATCAGCACTTTCCTTCCACCCACCCAAATAAGAGTAAAATGTAGGAAATGGAGACCTTTTCCCATTGGGTCAACTTGGGGACATCTGTTTTCGTCTGCTTCACATTCCCTTTAAATGTCACGGTGGAAAAAACGTCACGACGTGACACAGTAAGGCCAAGGCAGCCGTTTGCGGGCAAACAAACAGCGGGCAAGGCGGCAGAAGCCAAAAGGGGGGCCTCTTTGGGAAACTTTATTTACCCACCCCACCAACGCAGGTAAAAGCAGGGGCACACATACAACACACAAGACCGGCTTAAGAACAAGTGTCAAAGGGCCATCTGGGTTTTTCAACACTGAAAGTTTTTGGGTGTGTTTCCCCGGGCCCAAACGACTTCTTATCCAAAATGGACGAATGGCCCCCAGCTGCTCGCCACGGCCCTAGAGGTTTTTTTCCCGCCCGCACCAGCGTCATATCTGGGGGCGGGACCTTCAGCACAGCTTTTAAAGGGGTCTTTACATACAAACGCATCCGGCTTTCCACAAAATAAAAGTGGATTTGTTTGACTTTTCTCAAGATGAATCAGGGGATGGATCTCTGATGATGTTGTGCCCCAATTTCCGAGGTCACCGGGGTTTGTTGCCGGGGCCCCACTTTTACATTCCTCTTCCAAAAAAAAAGATTGAAAAATTTTTTTTTAAAAGATCTTCTTACTGCAATTTTTATTCCAGTTTCCCCAAAAAAATTTTATTTTGCTGGTTTTTTCTGTGAGGAGCGTAAAAGGGCACCCCAAAGGGTTTTATGACAGAACCGTATTCCATTAACTCCCCTTAATTCTTTTGAATTTTTTTTTTAAATTTTTTAATGGTTTTTTGGGGTCATGTTTTTTTTAGAAACAGCCCCAAAAACATGGTCCTTTTTGGGAAAAGAAAATTTGGGCTTCTAAGTGGCAAATTTTTCCCCCACAATTTTTTTTTTTGGCTGAGACAAAACATTTTTATAATTTTTTTTTGGGCATGCTGTTTTGAAATGCAACAATACTACAGGTCCTAAATTTTTAAAAAAAAAATTGTTTCCCAACAACATTTTTTCTTCACAATTGTCAAAAGTTGGCTCAAGGTCATGTTTTTGAATTTTTGGGGGGATGTTGCTGTGAAAAAGCAGCCCATAAATTTCAGGTTCCCCATTTTTTAAAAAAAGTGGGTTTTCTAGCAGACATTTGTTTCCCTTTACAATTGCAAAGTGGCTCAAGGGGCCCTGGGTTTTTTTAAATTTTTTGGGTGCATGTTGCGGGGAAAAGCAGCAAACTACAGGTCCTAAATTTTTAAAAAAAGTGGGTTTCTAACAGACATTTTTTTTCTTTACCCAAATTTTCGAAAATGGCTTCCCAAGGGTGATTGGGGCTGCCAAAAAACAGGGGAAAAGGTGAGACCCCTGTTAATGGACACTAAAATTTTAAAATGACTTGTTTTTTTGGGGAAAAATCTTTTTAAAATAGCTAGCAATCCCCCGTAGGGGAGACAAACCCTTTAATACATTTAAAAAAAGAGAAACAAAGACGTGGTTTGGGGTTCCACCTAAATTTTAAAAAAAGTGTTTTCCCAGAATTAAACAAATAAAAAAATGGGGATCCACAAAATAGCTGATACAAATATTCCTCTGAATTGTACAAGGGAGGTACAGGAGACTTGAACAGATGTAGGTTACCCAGGACAGGTATAGTCAATGTCCAGTTCAACTAAAATGGTGGTTGAAAGACTCCTTCTTTCCGGCCCACTTTTTAAATCTGGGGGCCCATGCAGGTTTTTGGGGGTCATTCTGTGACCCAGGACAGGGAAGTCTATGTCCAGTGAAAATAAAATGTGGTTGAAAGACTCCTTTATCCGGCAATTTTGAATCTGGGGGTCCCGCAGGTTCGGGGCACATGCTGTGGCCCAGGACAGGGATAGTCAATGTCCAGTTCAAGTAAAATGATGGTTCAAACCATACTGCCTTCTGGCACTTTTCAAATTGTGGGTGATGCAGGTTTAAGGGTCATGCTGTGGTACAAGACAGGGATAGTGAATGGTCCCGTGCCTTTTTTTCTGTGGCTTTTTTGAACCTAAGTGTGTTTTTCCTAAGATGTACACTTTTCCATTTGACTGTTTTTTGATGTTAATTCCAGCTTCTCCACCCTGTTTGGGTGTAAGAATGAAGGTGTTGTTCCTCTCCCATAGACTTTAATGGTCATCGGCGATAATCTGTTATCTACTATCGGAAATCGTCTTGATAATTGACGATATCGACTATCGACCCGATGACGATAGTCAACGTAATCGCTCATCACTAGTATTTACAGATTGCAGGGCTTAGCAAGTCCATATGTGGCAGCCAAAAGGTGCACCATATTTAGGTGATACTGCAATCTGCAGACGAATGGGGCCTGGAGCCCATCAGTGGGGTTTACTCTTGGGTCCTACCAGTGGAGATGATTCTTGGGGCCACCAGTGGAGTTGATTCCCGGGCCCACCAGTGGGTTTGATTTCTGAGGCTCACCAGTGGGGTTAATTTCTGGGGCCCACCAGTGGGGTTGATTTCTGGGGCCCACCAGTGGGGTTGATTCCTGGTGCCCACCAGTGGGGTTGATTTCTGGGGCCCACCAGTGGGGTTGATTTCTGGGGCCCACCAGTGAGGTTGATTCTGGTGGCCCACCAATGGGGTTGATTCTTGAGATCCACCAATGGAGCTGATCCTTGGGGACACCAGTGGAGTTGATCCTTGGGGACCACCAGTGGAGTTGATCCTTGGGGCCCACCAGTAGAGTTGATCCTTGGGGCCACCAGTGGAGTTGATGCTTAGAGCCCACCAGTGGAGTTGATGCTCTGCCCCACAGAGGAGTTGATTCTTGGGTCCCACCGGTGGAGTTGATTCTTGGGGTCCCTCAGTGGAGTTGATTATTGGGGCCCACCAGTGGAATTGACTCCTGGTGCCAACCAGTGGCATTGAAACTTAGGGCTCACCAGTGGAGTTGA
Organism: Phyllomedusa bahiana; assembly: GCA_025379985.1. Taxonomy (NCBI): domain Eukaryota; kingdom Metazoa; phylum Chordata; class Amphibia; order Anura; family Hylidae; genus Phyllomedusa; species Phyllomedusa bahiana. Next base: position 17,330 of record JAODAL010046860.1, read on the forward strand.
TTCTTGGGGCCCACCAGTGGAGATGATTCTTGGGGGCCACCAGTGGAGATGATTCTTGGGGACCATCCTACAGCTCCTGTACATGACTGCACATAACTATTTTTGTCTCTCTTTCCCTGCCTTTCTCCCGGAAAATCAGTACTAGGTCTGCCATGCCCAAGGGCCCACCATGCCTAGGAGCCAACCAGTGGTTTCCCCAGTTTTCCTATGAGCCAATCCAAGCCTGCCACCACATGCCCCTTAAATGAGTCACAAATTATTTTATATTTAGCAGCTTCCAGGCCAGGTGGAAGGGTTAAGTTGGTATCGAATGCTAGAAGTCAAACATCCCACTGTGTAGCCTGGCCGAATATAGTACTCTCTATGTTACTGCCAATGTCTAACCAAGAGTTCAATTCATACATGGTCTTGCAATTGAAGAGGGCTTGAAGGGGTGATTGAGTTTTGAATGGGCAGTCAGAGCACAGTTATATTGCTGCAGGTACTGTTTCCGCCTCGGCTCAGCATCACCGCAAAAAGACCCTCCCTGTTTCTGGGCAGCTACCAATGGGCCAATGAGAGCCGCAAACAGCAGTACCCAAAAAAAATCACTTGTCTCCTCGGGTACGTGGTGGAAAATACAGCCCTGTTGGGAGGAGGCTCCATAAAACGGTTGAGGTGCTCCTCTACTGCCTCATCTTTCTGAGACCTCTCAACTCACCGCAGGAAAAACCCCCTCCAATACCTGCTCTATTGCTAGACTGGCTCACTGTCACCAATGTAGAAACTGCTGATTAATTTGATCAACCAATCAAACATTCATAGCAACCCCCATTGTGCGCAGCGGGTTGCCGGCCAGTGACACAGTGATGTGGTTCTTTCCCCCGACCTTCTTCTACGAGGGAATGAGGGTCCCCTCAAGGGATGCGAGCGCACTCCATAAACACCAGTAAAATATACAACACATGCGTGACAAATTGCTGAAAACCTCCACCGGAAATATTATGGGGTTTTTTTGCAATTTTTTGCATTTAGCTGAAATAATTTGAAAAATTAGATACGTTTTCATAAAAAAAAAAATCTACAAGTTGTCCGTCAATAAGCAAAGCCTCATACAGCTCCACTGATGAAAAAGTAACAAAAAGTTATGTCTAACCGAATGCAGATTGACAATAAATTTTACTGATCATCAAGGGCAAAATTGGTGAAATCATTAAAGGAGTATTTCCATTTCGCTGATTTACGCATGTAGGCAGCGGTAAAGAAAAAAATATTACCATATATATTGCTGTTCTGATTTTGGTTCCTTTTAAAGTTAGAACAGCTTGTACCTGCTTGTAACAGAAGGTTCCTAGGTTGCCCTCAACCTCTCTCTGCTCTAACAGTCCTGGTCAGGTTAGTGTTGTCACTCCCCGCTGCGTCTTAACAGCAGCACAGGAGCTTGTTTATCTTACTTACTGACAAACTTTAACCCTTTAGACATCTGTAGCTTTCTGGCATGCTGTTTAAACCCTTCCATTACCAATGTCCCTCAAACAGGCTCAGATAGGAATAGCAGAGCTGAAATGTCAATCACTGCTGTGGAACAGTCCACATGCCTGAACAGGATGTGGGTGCCTGAAGCTGTAGAGCCACCCACAGTCTAAACAGGAAGTGGGAGCATGAAGCTGTAGAGCCACCAAAACCTGGAACAGGAAGTGGGAGCCTAAGCTGTAGAATCCTCTAAAACCTGAACAGGAAGTGGGAGCCTAAAGCGGCAGAACCACCCACAGTCTGAACAGGAGGAGGGAGCCTGAAGCTGCAGGACCACACACAGTCTGACTAGGAGGGGGGAGACTGAAGCTGCAGGACCACACACAGTCTGAACAGGAAGCAGGAGCCTAAAGATGTAGAACCACCCACAGCCTTAACAGGAAGTGGGAGCCTGAAGCTGTAGAAGCACCCACAGCCTGAACAGGAAGTGGGAGCCTGAAGCTGTAGAATCATCCAAAACCTGAACAGGAAGCAGGAGCCTAAAGATGTAGAACCACCCACAGCCTTAACAGAAAGTGGGAGCCTGAAGCTGTAGAAGCTCCCACAGCCTGAACAGGAAGTGGGAGCCTGAAGCTGTACAACCCTATAGAGGAAACAAGGCCTATAAAACTTAACTTTTAATAAATACGGGTAAATATAATGTTTGTAACGCCCTCTAAAAATAATAACAACAAGAACTAGTCTTGAAAGATGGAGGCTCACCACATGGACAATAAAGGGACATGACACTTCTTTATCCCTATAAAGACCCTAGTAAGCAAGAACTATGGAGCCCTAGCCTAGACCAAACCAGGAGAATCGCCCCAATAAGGGCGGTCCTGGCAGGAGCCTGACCCTGCAAACACTGACCCTGTCAAAAAAAACCTAAAGGTCCCTTCCCAACATGTTTCATTTCTCCAAAATCGCATCAGGGGATGATAGAGATGATTGAGACCAACAGGGAGAAAAGAGGCTGTGAAGTAATCAAACTAACACTAAGCCCCAAAAGTCAAAGAAAAAACAATAGATCGCCTCATGCATCGGGATATGTATACTCACAGTTACCCAGATTACTTAATGTATGCTTGCCAAAGAGAGCAAGCGTGAGTAAGAGGCGGGGTTCAGGCATCTAGATGTAAACAAAAAAGTCCAATATAAGGAACGAGGAACAGAGATTCAGAATAGGTAAGTTAGCTACATTATGTTTTCCATTTGGCAAGTCTCGATGTGCTAGCACTTGTGCATGTTGGAATCTCTGTTAGTGTCAGTTTGATTACTTCACAGCCTCTTTTCTCCCTGTTGGTCTCAATCATCTCTATCATCCCCTGATGCGATTTTGGAGAATCGAAACATGTTGGGAAGGGACCTTTAGGTTTTTTTGACAGGGTCGGTGTTTGCAGGTTCAGGCTCCTGCCAGGACCGCCCTTATTGGGGCGATTACTCCTGTTTTGGTCTAGGCTAGGGCTCTATAGTTCTTGCTTACTAGGGTCTTTATAGGGATAAAGAAGTGTCATGTCCCTTTCTTGTCCATGTGGTGAGCCTCTATCTTTCAAGACTAGTTCTTGTTGTTGTTATTTTTAGAGGGCATTACAAATATTATTTTTACACGTATTTATTAAAAGTTAAGTTTTATAGACCTTGTTTCCTCTATAGGGTTGTGCATATTATTGGCTTCGAGGTTACTTATAGGATTCACATTTCTCGTGATTATTCTAGTCCAGCCTGAAGCTGTAGAATCATCCAAAACCTGAACAGAAAGTGGGAGCCTGAAGCTGTAGAGCCAGCCACAGTCTGAACAGGAAGTGGGAGCCTGAAGCTGTAAAACCACCCACAGCCTGAACAGGAAGTGGGAGCCTGAAGCTGTAGTACCACTCACAGCCTAAACAGGAAGTGTGAGCCTGAAGCTGTAGTACCACTCACAGCCTGAACAGGAAGTGGGAGCCTGAAGCTGTAGAATCACCCACAGTCTGAACAGGAAGTAAGAATCTTAAGCTGGCAGTTAAGAGAAGGCTCTGTGAAACAGCATGTTGAGAACATCCCGTTAAGAGGTCTGACCAATATAATAGGTCTGAATCATGTGTGTTGTCTTCTTTGGCACTTACATTCTAATTGGCTTATAGCTCCTGGAGGAAAACCCACCAGATCATGAGGTACATACATTTCCATGTAGATGTCGCCTTTGGTTTGATTGAAACCCAGACACACAAGTTCTACAAAGCACCAGAACTAACCTCTGGGCCACCATGCCCAATTGGAGTCTATACAGTATAGTGCGGATGGCACAGCTTTGGGAACTGTGAAATACATGGTATGATAGCGTTTGGGTTTCCAGTAGAGTATGTTGCATTCCTTGTCCTTTACATGGAGTCTAATGAGCTTCTCTGGCATGCTTCATTAGGATCAGAACCCATAGACTTCATCCTATTCATGTGTTTGTTTTCTTGGTGGAGGCAGAGCCTATGAATTAGTGAAGCCCATCATTATAACGCTCATCCTGATGAGCTCTGATTGGAAATGTGTCGGGCAGACGTCTCCTCACCCAACTTCTCAGCCTTGGAAACCACACAAGAGCCTCAAGCCAAGAACTTGGCCAAGATTTTCTCCTTCTGCATCTTATGGCCAGGAACCCCCAACCCCTCCATCATCCTGCCGGCTCCTTATCTCTAGGACATTCCACCCCTGATGGGACCTTGCGGACCAGCGAACATCGAGACCTCTTCTGCGTCTCCTCACATGTGTTTGTATTGATCATTTCTGGATGGAATCTGGTTGCACGCTCTCTTTATTGGATTGCATTTATTTGTCCTGGCTTCCATCCCGGCCTCATTTCCTTCACTCCCACTATTAAACTTTTCCTATGAGCGGTTTGTTTGCTTCCTACTCATCGTATTGCCATAAACAAATAGAAACACAATTAGGTCAATGGTTTTCATGTTATGTAACCATCACTTTCTCACACGAGAGGGCGTCAGTGTAGATCTCCATTCCCCCTGATCTCCTAGGACCAGAGGGTCCATGTGCTCCACCCAATGACCAGGTGGCATCTCTGTAGGTATGCTCATCATAGATCATCTATGGCAGTGTTTCTCAACTCCAGTCCTCACGCCCCACCAACAGGTCATGTTTTCAGGATCTCCCACTGAATGCACTGACCTTAATTATTTCACATGTGCAATACTGAGGAAATCCTGAAAACTTGACCTGTTAGTGGGTCTTGAGGACTGGAGTTGAGAAACACTGATCTATGGTATCACACAGGGCTTCCATCACTAATTTCATGGCCCTTTGCCCGTTACCATTTCCAATCTTACCACATATCAGTGGTCCCCTGACATGGGCACTACTAGTACTGCCCTAATGGCACCACTGATATTCTACTTCCCTTGCTCCATTCTCCTACTCACACTCTTATTTATTAGGTCTCTCATATATATAAGACAGGTACAAGTCAGAAAGTCTCAGAGAGAGAGACAAGGACTTGAAGCCCAGCCTCCCCACTGGTTAATTACCTTGAAACCCACAAGGCAAGAACCAATCTGCTCCAGTGGAGACCCCATCTCTGACCACAAAGCCTCCACCAGCCAGGATCCAGAATTTTACATGGCTACGTACGCATTAATGTTCTTTAGTTCCAGGTAGGTATCTAAGCCTTCCTTGAAACCCTCACCCGTTCCTGCTGTGACCAGCTCCTCAGGCGGCTGTTCCAAAGATTCACAGTTCTTACAGTGAAGAACGCTCTTCTCCTCTGGAGATTGAATCCTTTTCTCTCCAGCCGAAGGGAATGTCCCCTTGTCTTTTGAGGGGGCTTTACGTGAAATAATGTATCCCTTGCCCAGACCATCAGGTATGTTATCACTACTGCCCTAGCCCACCAGGGATATTACCATGAACACTCCTTTTCATTATCTATAGAATGTCAATTGTAGCTGTAGGAAGGAGGCCCATATGCTCTTTTTGCATAGTGGATATTGCTGGGAAAATTATTCTTTTATATTTGTCCTAAATGTGACAAAGGTCTAAGTGATCGGGAAACAGGTAACAGTAGTGAACATGGAATAAAAGTCTTCCTGTAGTAGTATGACCAACAAATGCCATAACTCACTCTCGTTTTTACTTTACATATACAACTCACAAAAGTTCGGAATATTTGACTTTTGGTTGAAATTTCCAGAGGAACATTACATTTCTTGAAATTCTTTTTAAATGCCCTAAATGAGCCGATCTCCTCCCTTTAGATGCACCCGTCCAACTGTTCAGTGTTTCAGGACTTTCTGCACAACTTGTTGATCTCTAAAAAGGAGCTTAATGGCAAAATTCCCTGATTCACCCAGTAAATTTAGGGGATTAATTTGAATTGGGATTTAAACCGTCCTCCTCATCCTGCTGTTCACATTGTGATATCATAAGACCAAGACAACACCTTACTATTGATCAGCAGGACATCACCATTGTCAGGCTTCAAGGAGGATGTTCTCAGATGGAAGTGGCCACTGAGCTTAGAGTGTCACAGAGGGTTATCAGCAGGTTGTATCAGAGATAAGGGGAAATGGAAGGTCACAGAAAGGCAAAGAAGTGGACGTCCTTTGGCTCCATCACACACTGATGAGCGCTTCATTGTAACCAATGCCCTGCGGAGCCGGATGATAAATGTGTCTGGAGTTGTGCAGCATTCAAGGGAGATGAGAGGCAACCAAGTGCCACGTCAGACATCAGTGTAGTCTAAGTGCTAGATGACCAGCAAGGGAACCTGACCTGGCTGATGCACAGCACTCTCCTTGATGTCTCCAGCATCGTTGGCGCCATAATTTTTCCCGTTTAGGGAGTGAATTGACTTTCATCATGAACAGCTCGGAGGAGCACTGGTCCCTCGTCCAGCGTAGATACTCCCTGGTCCATGCAAGACGATGATGCCTGTGCCTGGAGTTTTGTGGTACTGTTGATCAATTGTAAGGTGTTGTTTAAGGCTCATGAGGTCACATCGTAAACAGCAGAATGAGGAGGACGGTTTAAATCCCAATTCAAATCGATCCCCTAAATTTATACCACCAGTCACCGGCATCATCGTCTGGGCCTGGGAGCATCAACGCTGGACCAGTGCTCCTCAGGGCTATACAGTGTATTAAAGTCAATTCACTCTGAGCAGAAATGAAGGCACCAAAGATGCTGGAGACATCCAGGAGAGCGCCGTGCATCAGCCAGGTCAGGTTCCCTTGCTGGTCATCTAGCACTCAGACTACACTGATTTCTGACGTGGCACTTGGTTGCCTCTCATCTCCCTTGAATGCTGCACAACTCCAGTCACATTTATCATCCGGCTCCGCAGGGCATTGGTTACAATGATGCGGTCATCAGTGTGTGATGTACATGGTTACGAATGGAAACTTGCGCATGCGCACTAGACAAGGAGTCGATGCTGCTTTAGTGTAGCCACCCACCGCCCTCCCCAAACAAAAAGTCACACTTTACAGGTAATTCAGGAAGGCAATGGGGGGATACATAAAGAAACAGCAGTTGGCCTTTTAAACATACCACCTGCAGCCCTCCCCGAATCGGGTCCACATACGGAAATGTTACAGTGTGTTCCCGGGGTGTGGGTTTGGTGACACCTATAGTACGATGGCCTCCTGATTATTGTGCAGAATCAGCGGGCCCGGCGACATTTATACGTCCCCCCACTTTCCTCCCCAAAGATAGTGTCACAGTATACAGAGTAGTGTGACAATGCATTTGGCAAGGGTGTTGGGCGGCAACACTTTAGCAGCAACGGCCTTTTTTGGCTATGCGCTTTTCGATTAGTCGGCAGACTTTTAATAGTTTGTAGAAGAAAGGGCCCCTTTTGCAAGAACATCATCCCTTACTGCCATACATTTAGTTAAAAAAAATAAAGATATAACACATACAAATATAAAACACATTAAATACACAGTTTAGCCCATATTTAGCCTAATTAATAAAATTTAAAAAAAAGAGCTTGACAACCCCCTAATAACGCTGACGAGTTGCTATGTACATAGGACTCAACAACTATGGTCTTCTACCCCAGTATGTTGGATAGTCCATCCCTAAAACCCTTCTTTCTTAGGTTACCCAAGTTATGAAGGATGTGGAGGTTTGATGGGACTGAAATCAGGATGTTTTTTCTATTTCCTAGCGCCGTCACAGTAGGACTGGAGAATTTCTTTCACTTTTTTGTACGCGGGTGATGAATACTTGGAGAGACATGTTCTTTTTTTTCTGACCTCTACATATGTGTGAACCTAGCGAAAGCTTCCACATCGACAGAGAAAGAACAAACCCTTTTTTAAAAGGCGGTATTCCACCCGGTGGATTTCCACCATAGATAAACCATGTTTGTTTCCTCGGCACGCCTAGAAGCCAGAACTCCAGGGTTGAGGGCATCAGGTCAGATGTTTCCACCCGCCGGACTCCGACCCCGGAGAGGGTCCCCATGTTACAGTTTTATTTTGGATCTGTGGTTTCTCTTGAAAGCCCCCATAACTCATGTTTTATGTAGGACGGCTATTGACCCTGCACCCGTTAACCCATAGTTATCCAGGTAACCATCAACAATGGACAGAAATGACCAAGGTTTCTATATCTACTGGACCATTTCTTCCTTGTTCCGGACTAAGGTTGGTGAAAGCCGTTGAATAAAAATGTGGGTGCAGCTCCCATTCTTGCTCTTGAATATGGGAACTCTGACCCCTTATAGCAGCCACATATAGGATAGGGGGGCTGTGTAGACTGTATCAGACAGTAGAGGACAGGGACGGTGGAGATGGAGAGCTGTCCTCCCATGGTTCACAGCTCAAGGGGAAGAGAAAATGAAACGGAAGGCAGGAGAGGAGCTGAAGTTCAGAGAAGAACAAGCCACAATGAGAGTGAGACTAAGTAGACTAAGTCCTATCTGATTGCTCCAACATCCCCTGTTTAACCATTATGAGTCACTCCCTGCTGAGTCTGATCTCTAGCACAGGAGCATGTTTATTTAAGTTAATGACAAGTTTTAACCCTTAGAGCCCAGTAGCTTTGTGCATTTCCGATTATAAACCACTTACACTCATCTCACTGTAACAGGAATAGCAGGGCTGATATGTCAGTCACTGCATTAGAACCTCCAATAGCCCAAACAGGCAGTACGAGACTGAAGCTGTAGAACTGCCCACAGCCTGACAGGAAGTGTGAGCCTGAAGCTGTAGAACCGCCAACAGCCTGACAGGAAGTGGGAATCTGAAGCTGTAGAAATGTCCACAGCCTGACAGGAAGTGTGAGCCTAAAGTTGTAGAACTGCCCACAGCCTGAACAGGAACTGGTAGCCTAAAGCTGTAGAACCGCTCACAGCCTGACAGGAAGTGGGAGCCTAAAGCTGTAGAACCGCTCACAGCCTGACAGGAAGTGGGAGCCTAAAGCTGTAGAACCGCTCACAGCCTGACAGGAAGTGTGAGCCTAAAGCTGTAGAACTGCCCACAGCCTGAACAGGAACTGGTAGCCTAAAGCTGTAGAACCGCTCACAACCTGACAGGAAGTGTGAGCCTAAAGCTGTAGAACCACCCACAGTCTGAACAGGAAGTGTGAGCCTGAAGCTGTAGAACCGCCCACAGCCTGACAGGAAGTGTGAGCCAGAAGCTGTAGAACCGCCAACAGCCTGACAGGAAGTGGGAATCTGAAGCTGTAGAAATGTCCACAGCCTGACAGGAAGTGTGAGCCTAAAGTTGTAGAACTGCCCACAGCCTGAACAGGAATGGAATCTGAAAGCTGTAGAAGCCCACAGCCTGAAAGGAAGTGTGAGCCTAAAGATGTAGAACTGCACACAGCCTGAATAGGCTGTAGCTAAAGCTGTAGAACCGCTCACATTGCTGAGAAGTGGGAGCCTAAAGCTGTAGAACGGCCACATCCCTGACAGGAAGTGCGAGCCTAACGCTGTAGAACCGCTCACAGCCTGACAGGAAGTGTGAGCCTAAAGTTGTAGAACTGCCCACAGCCTGAACAGGAACTGGTAGCCTAAAGCTGTAGAACCGCTCACAGCCTGACAGGAAGTGTGAGCCTAAAGCTGTAGAACTGCCCACAGCCTGACAGGAAGTGCGAGCCTAACGCTGTAGAACCGCTCACAGCCTGAACAGGAAGTGTGAGCTGTAGAAGTGTGAGCCTGAAGCCAGTGCCATCTTTTCCATTGGGCACACTAGGCAGTTACTGGGAGCCCCACAAGTATGGTGGCCTCAGGTGTATATGTATGTCCCAGTAATACAAAAAATACATTTGTATTTTTTTAGGATGTGCAAACAGTTAAAAACTATGGTGGAGAAGGGAGCCAAAGGCTCCTTGCTCTGCCAATTAGTCTTGTAGGCTGCAGGCTGCTGGTGCCCAGACATAAGTGGCATGATAATATGGGTGTGCTTGGGGGTGGCTAGAGGCACGGCCTAGTGTGATGTCATGTATTTGGGCAGCGCCCACTGCAGTGTTATACCCAGGGGCCCGTAATGCTGTTGACATGGCAAAGTTAATGTATTTTTTCCTTAAAACATCTGCTGTAACCTTACACTTTTCGATGCTTAACCTCATCCACTGTTTCGTTTCCTATTTGGCCTGTTCCTCCAGGGTACCATCTACAACGTCTTGTGTCATCATTGTCGACATAAACAGGTTACACGGTATTGGATCCTTTTTAATGTTGCTCCTTAAATGGCTATCCTAAATAAAATTGGCAGGGACTTCTACTTCTTGATGGGCACCATCATCCTGGAGACCTTGTCAGTTTTTGCTGTCTACAGGACAAGTGAATTGACTATGTTGTCATTTTTTAGTCTAACCATGCCTTATCCTTATGAAAGTTTGGCCACTTAGGGTTACTTATAGTTGTATCCCTTCATTGAACTTAATTTTGGAGAAAAATGTGAAATATTTTTAGGTTTGATGACTATGGCCAAAAACATTATCCCCATTTTTCACGCCAAGCAGCTGGAGATGGCCATATTTAGAAGAAGACTAAAGGGCTTATTTGGGTTTACATGTAAATCCAATAGAGCACCTCTTGGCTGTTTCTGGGCGGACATCAGGGGACCCTCTTCTCCAAGTATCCTGTGGATGTGCCCTGAATTCCTAAGGTGGGAAACCCCCTTTGGAAGAACATCAGTGCTATTAATCCTTCTAAAACAAAATCCTAAGGACGTGTTGAGCTCATATCAGAACATTGAGGTTCTTGTATGTGACAGAATAAAGTACAAAACCATCAGTCTTAGGAGCAGTGATATTGGCCCAAGCCCAAAATCCTAACTCATTGTTCATCATAAATCTGAAGGGTCGCTCCAAAACTAATGTCAACTATATACTTAGAAAACACAGCAGATACAAGCAGCAAGATTACTAGGGTTCTGGTTTACAAGAGAAAGTCAAGTTGCACCCTAATCCAAGTGAATAGGATTTTACCATAAATCCCCCCATCGCTACCCCCCAAAAAATTGCCTATTACTGTAACTGGAACCCTAATCCTAAAGTAACATGGGGCTAGAAGTGACATTACAACAGATATGATGTTAAAGGGGTTTTGCCATGATCTAATGTTGACGTGGGATCCTCCAAAATGGGTATTTAATCACTTTTCTAAATATATGTGATTAAAAAAGAGAGCTGAAGCCTGACTTAGATGCCCTTAGTTTCCTGACTATTTACATTATCTATGACCAGGAGCTTATCTGGCAAGCTCCTGGCTGCGCTTGCATTGTTTGCACTTCTTATCTGATGGCAGGACACAGGAACCAGCTTTTAAGGGAAGGGGATAAAAAATCAGTGTTACTGGGCATCTGCACTAGCTTTGTTTCTGTGCCAGAGGATGTGTCTGCTGTATAGAGAATCCGCTGGTTGTAAAGTAATTATCTGAGTAAACATGCAAGCGCTCCCTGCTCAGCCCCCCCCCCCCCCCCCTCTCTAGTCAGTGAACGCTACCTGTCCGGAGCTAACTTTACTCCTGAGAAGATAAGAGGGAGAAAACAAAACCCATATAGCTTGTGCACAATACAGTTCTCCTCTGTGGTTTAGCCAAACAATGTTTGCTCAGCTACAGAGACTGAATATCTGCCTCGGGAACCTGCATGGGAGGTGGAGTGATGACATCACAGAGGAGGTACTAGTTTTTTTAAACACAGAAACACAACGCCCCTTTTTTCAAGCCTCAAGAGGGGAGTATCAGCCTGTTAGGTGAGGAAATCATGTCTTGGCAAAACCCCTTTAAGGCAAAAGTACCATCCACCCGGAAGCTCCATAGAGAGGTAACCTAAAAGGGTTTGGTTGTACTTAGAACGCCAAGAAGGAAGCAAGAGCATAGCCCAATATAATTTCACATTTTCTCATTTACTTGTCCAACATATATACAAGGCTTCGTCAGCTATGAAGCCATAGAGCATACGTTTGTAAATATAACCAGTGTGACGCTCATCTTCTCAGGAAGTTTAGGAGGTAGTAGTCCATATATTGCAGAGCCATCAGCACAGCCATGCTGAATAGATGCACCAATGCACACTGATGCAAAGTTTGGAAGGACCTCCTCGGGCATGCTCTATAGTGGGTGACTACCTGGACCGCCACAAGAGGATGGAAAGCTATCATATCACCCAGCAACATGTTGGATTCGGAGCTCCGGCAAGCACTTCCTACTGTTGACCGGTGATGACACAGCTCTGACAGCCCTACTCAGTCACCTTAGACCATTGGAGGGCAACCATAAACCAGATGTGGCCCTCAGTGAAGATAAGTGTTGTACATGGAGCCTCAAGTTACACATCTGAAGGTCATCCAGCAAAACCTACAATCCTAGCCACAATAAGTGAAAACATATGCCGGGACTGTCGGCCACCTGCACATATACCAGACACTGCTGATAAAATGCTAACCCACAAAGCTGCTGTAAAGTAGTCACATGGTGCCAATATAACGCCACCGTACTGTGCACATATTATAGTCAATAATAGAGTTGACTGAAAAGTTTATTTTCTCTACTTGTTGTAGAAGTCGTCCTAAAAATGACTGCATGAGGCTGTGGCTGCTGTATAGAGAATCCGCTGGTTGTAATGTAATTATCTGAGTAAACATGCAAACACTCCCTGCTCAGCCCTCCTCCTTCCCCCCCGTCTGTAGTCAGTGAATGCTGCCTGCTCAGAGCTTATCTTTACTCCTGAGCAGAACCATGGACGTGCGAGCAATGGTTCTCTTCACTCCCCAAAAGGGGTCCAGGGCAGATGATCCATTGCACTCTCTGACCCTGGTTAGTGTATCTGGCAGGGTATGGGGCCAGATGAGTATTGTACATACACCTCACCATGGTCTGGTGAGATGACTCAGCTGGACGCATCTATCACACATATCATATGATACCCTGATCGTGGCCGGGATGAGATACAAAGTCCGAAGTTTCCAAGAATTTCCAATTCTCATTTCCAGTAAGAGTTTAATAAAACTCTAAATGTCTTTAACGAAGACTCCTCTAATTACCCGGATACCTCCAGCCGCTCCTCGCTTCCCATCAGCTCTGCTTCCTATTAGCATCTGTTTATTTTGCATCCACTCAGTACCAGATACAGTAAATCAAAACTTCAGCGTGAAACCTAATTAAGAGAGATGCCGCATCACTAAACAAAGCCACGCTTCCACTTTCCATCACATGAGCTCAAGCCTCAAATCCAACATTTCTACCTT